>PVIU01001294.1:65022-224428 GCA_004026605.1 Ondatra zibethicus | reverse complement strand
CTCCTTCCTAGGCCAGGAGGGATGGGGGTGGGCCTTGGACTTCCAACAGGGCAGGGCACCATGCCCTCTTTCAAGGAAGAAGGGGGAGGGAGGAGGGGTGGGGGGTAGTGGGAGGGGACCGGGAGAAGGGGAAGAAAGGAAAAAAAAATTTTTTTTATCTTTAATTATGTTCTTGAATGGAAAAAATAAAACAAAACAAAAAAAAGAAATGAAGTCCTTTTGTTCGGACCAGCTACTCTTGGATGTGGAATCTGCCCTGGACTGTGATTAGAATATCCGATGACACTATTGCAAAAACTGATTTTTCTCTTTCCCAGCGGGAAACGACGGCAAATAGCTTCTTGATTAGGGATGGGACTTAGTGTCCACTTCTTTCTCCCAGTCAGGCCCTGGACTGAGGAAAGATTATAAGAGCCAGAGGTGGTGGAAGACTCCAAGGAAACACTATCTTCCAGACACAGTAAGATTGATGCACATATCAGCTCACAGAGGCAGTGGCAGCAGGCACAGGACCTGCACAGGTTCAAAAGCATTTCTTTTTCTTAAAACAGGGTTGAGCCCTGTTAAAGTATCAAATGGCTGTCCAGGATGCTTTGTGTCTGCACAACACCATAGACTGTGGGCAGGTACCAAGTAGGGATTTCATGCATCTCAAAGGGAAGAGAATTCCAGATGCTCAGAGGGCTGAACAGATAGACTATAATGCCTGTGACAGTTAATGTCATTGCAAACTGGAAGGGATGTAGAGTCACCATGAAAATGTGCCTCTGGGTGTGATGGTGGATGTTTCAAGAGAGATTTATCCGAGCAGAGAAGACCTCCCTGAGTCAGTAGCACCATGGGCGGGGGTCCCAGACTGCATACGCAAGGGAGAAGAAGCTGAGCTGCAGTGTTCATCTCCCTCTGCTTCCTGACTGCAGGTGCAGTGGCACCAGCCTCCTCCTCCTCCCACAATGTCTTCCTCCCCGTGATGCACAGCACCCTCAGACCCTGAGCCAAACCAAACCCTTCCTCCCCTTGGCTGCTTTTTTTCCAGGGCTTTTTTTTTTTTTGTCACAGAATCAAGAAAAATGACTAATATAGGACACTGGCTTATTAAACTGTAATGCAGATGCCTGTAAGAATGTATTCCAACTGATTTGAGCTAGACTTTCAATCCAGAGCCCTCAGATAGCCAGGTCTTATACTGTCAGTACCTTGTACTGTCAGTACAGTAGAGGAAGAGTGAAGAAAGAAAATATGAATGATAACAAGTAATAGTTTATTGCATTTATGTGCATGTTTGCGTTAATGTTTGTGTGTGTTCATGTGTGTATATATACATACCTATATGTATACCTATATATTGTGTGTGTGCATGTGTGTGTGTGTGTCTAGGCCCAAAGTTGATATGAGCTGTTCCTCTCAATTGGTTTACTGAGGCAGAGTCCTTTGCTGAACCAATGTTTCACAGTCAATCTTTCTCTGCTTCTCTAGTACTAGGCTACAGGCAGCTGCCCTACCTGCCTGGGTTTTTATGTGTATTCTGGGGCTAGGAACTGTGGTTTTAACTCTTGCATGGCAAGCAGTTTATCCAGTAGCCCTTACTTTTTATTTAGGGTCTCACTAATACAGGTTGGGCCTACAAAACAGATTAACCTTAAACTTCCTCTGTAGCCCAGGCTGGCCTTGAACTTACAATCCTCGCACCTCAGCCTTCCAAGTTGCTGGCAGTACAGGCTTGTGCCATCAGGTCTGGCAGAGAAGGAATTTGAAAATAAAAAATCCCACCTGTCAACTATCTCTGCCCAACCAAACATCTTGTTATATCTTTAATCTCAGAATACATGATTCTTAAGCCTGCAAGGTGTTTATCTCTCACAGACAGGCATTGTATCTTTTGGGGTAATTTATGGATAGTCTCAGAATGGACTAACATATAGATTTTCCTGAGTAATTAGAGGAGGAATGAGTGGGAATTTTAGTTTTATTCCTGTGCTAACCAGGGTGATAAAAAGCTACCCCAGTCACCTACCAATGCGCACAGAACCCTGCTTAATCATTTTTGCTATGGTTGGCAGACAAAAGCTGAGCAGATTTCTTCCAAGTATGGTGCAAAGCCAGACTGGATTTTACTGTAATTTTGTCATTAGGACCCAAAGAAGAAATCACATCAATCAAAGATAATTTTCCTGGGCTTCCCAGAAGGGTATGAAAGGAAGAGTGAATTCCCTGTTGCTCTGAAGTGGCAGTGAGTGACTGTCCAGCAGATGAATCTAACAGATGGGAGGAAGTGTAAATGTGAAATTGATACACACCCTGCTGCTAGCAAAGGAGGAGAGGCTTACATGATGATGTAGCGGGAGCAGAGAGTGAAGCCCTTGACGATACCGAGGCCTTCTCTTACCTTGATTTGGGTACCCTGAGAATGACGGGATATAGGGAGACATTTGGTCAACATTTTAAGAACAAAAAATTAAACAAATAAATTAATTGCTTTGAAAAACACTTTTTTTTTGAGACGGGGTTCTCTATAGCTTTGGTGCCTGTCCTGGAACTCTCTCTGTAGTCCAGGCTGGCCTCAAACTCACAGAGATCCACCTGTCACTGTCTCCTGAGTTCTGGGATTAAAGATGTGCACCACCACCGCCCAGCCATAAACACTTGTTAAATATCTACTATACACCAGACACTGTGCTTAGGTTATGAATAAAAATGCCACGGGAGCTATCAGTGATGTGCTGACTGTAAAAATGAGGACCTGGATCTGAATCCCAGCATACACACACACACACACACACACACACACACAGAGGGAGAGAGAGAGAGAGATGCCAGGCATGGTGGAATGTGTTGGAGGGGTAGAGGCAGGAGGGGCTCTTGGGTATACCATCACTCTAGCTGAGTTGTTAAGCCCTGGGTCTCTGTAAAAGAACCTGTCTCAAAAAACAAGATGGAGGGAGATCTAGGAAGACACAGAAGGTTGCCCTCTTCCTTTTGCATGCACACATACACACAGACTTTTCTTTCCCAAAGGTCTTTCCCCCTTCTGGTAAGTAGGGGACACAAATAAGGGAATAAAAGTGACTGATAATTAAATTCAGGGCGATGAAGACCAGGACAGAGAGGACATTGGGCTGCTTTCTGGAGACGTCAGGGGAAACTGCTGTGCTTGTGGATTTGGGATACTGCATCCATGATTTTTTACTACATATCAACTCACACCAGAACTCAATAATTCAAACAACATTGTCTTCCTCTTACAGTTGTGCGTCAGGAGTGTGACTGAGCTTGCAAGGTTTCTGTCTTATGGTTTTACACAAAAGTGTGGTCAAGGGTCAAGTCAAATCCTGTGGCCTCATCTGAAGCCTAAACACAGGAAGGATGTGTACTCAAGCTAACTTAATAGCAGCTGTCTGTTTCCATTTCTGTTGCTCTAGTAAAATACTCCAACAAAAAGGAATTTAGGCTACAAAGGGTTTACTTTAGCCCACAATTCCAGATTAGAGTCTAGCGTGGCAGGGATGTCAAGGAAGGAATGTGAGGTAGCTTGTCACATCACAACCACAGTCAAGAGCAGAGAATGAACACATCCATGCCTTCTCCTGCCCAGCCCCCTTTCTATACTTACACAGCCTCAAACCCAAAACTAGGGAATGGTGCTACCCACAACGGGTGAGTTTTCCAATCTCAGTTAGCTTAATTAAGACATGCTCACATGCTAACCTGATCTAGATAACCCTTCATTAAGACTTTTTTCCCAAGTGGTTCCAGATTGTGTCAAATTGATAGTTAAAACCAACCAACCAGCATCATTAGCATCCATCATGGCCTCTATCTGGGTCATTGTTTAGCTGTGGCTGAACCTATTTATGCTTCCCTGACATGTGGATCTCCATTATGTCTGTTCATATTATCAGCACACACAAAGTGAGACAATGAGTCTGGTTGGCAGGATGGAAGTCAATATCTTTTCCATCCGAGTGATGGAAGTAACACCCATAACATTTAGATGTAGAAACTGGTCATATCAGAGTGAGGGGCTTGCACAGGAGCATGAGAACAGGACATAGGTGTCACTGGAGGGTGTGTGACACAGAAGCTGTTAGACATAGGTCCTGGAAGCAGAGCCTGAAGTGAGAAACTCGTTATAAACCAATGTGTTAGCACAGTTTCCCAAGAAAAAGCACAAGCAAGTGTATGGCAATAAACATTGTGGGCAGGGGCGAACTTTGGCTCAATCAGTAGGGAAGATGGGAGACAACATATTTTATAGTATTTCCTATCAGGGGCGAGGGGCTAGAGTACTTATGCCCTTGAACTTGCCCTTCATGGACTGTTAGATGCCTTCCATCATTGACAAAGTACTTAAGGAAATCAGCTTATGAGAATGATTTATTTTGGCTAATTGCTTTAGAGGGTTTTATTTCCTACATGGTTGGGACCATGTGGAGAAGGAGGCTGTTCGCCTCATGATGATCAGGAAGCAAAGAAGACACCGTATAGGCACAACCTTCAAAGGCACCTTCTGAGTGACCTTCCTCTAACTAGGCCTCCCTCCAGTTTCCAGAATCTTGAAATAAAACCAACAAAAACAAACCAGAACCACTAACTGAGGACCAAGTATCTAACTCATGAGCCTGTGGAGACATTTCATATTCAAGCTACAGCAAGGAGGGAAGTTATATTTTGGTTGATAGTTTCATAAGCTTCAGCCCATGACCAACTGGCTCCATTGCTGTGGGCCTGAGCTGAAGTAGAGCGAAGCAGCTCTCATGGTGGCTAGGGTGTCTATGGAGAAGCAGAAGAACCATCAGGAACAAGACATTGTCTCCAAGGCCACCCCCCATTCACCTCAGGGACCCACCTCTTCCAGCTAGGCTCTACTTCTTAGTTTTTACCACATCACAATAAGTCACTCAAAGATGAATCCATCAATGCCTTATGCCACCAATTAAGGCACAACACTCTCATCCAATGACCTCCCCAAAGCCTGCCCTCTGAACATTGAATTGGAGACAAGCCTCCACCATGTGAGCCTTTAGGGGGTGTATTTCATAGATCAGTTGTAACATTGGGTGAAGGTTGATTCTGGGAGACATGACTTCCCTGGCACTCCTGTCTGTGCACACATGTAGAGCAAGTGGGTCCTCATACTCTGAAGATGAACACGGAGACAGGGGGACCTTGTTTATAAAAAAAATGTCAAAGAATGTGTGTGTGTGTGTGTGTGCGCGCGCGCTTGCACGTCCACGTGTGTATGAGACAGTAATAGCATTTATTACTCACATTCATTGAAAAAGCAGCAAGAATATGGAGAAGCATGAACAAACGGATAATTGTCCATTCGTAAGTGGAACAAGATGGCGTCTGAAGTGTCAGGTTGGAAAGAGCCCATGAAACAAGACAGAGAGAAGCAGAGGGATTATCAGAGAAAGACTCAGTGGGAGGGAAGGCAACACATTGGGCTATGTCTAAGGGGTTAAGGCACAGAGTCAAAGACTAAAGCACTGAGAGCCATCAGCCACCAGTGTCTTCCTCTCCACTCTATGTTTAGAGACAGGGGCTGTTACTGAGCTTGGAGCTCAACGATTCAGCTAGGCTGCCTGGGCAGTGAGCTCCAAGGATTTTCCTTGTCTCTGCCTCCCCAGTGTTGGAATGTTCGCTGTGCCCTGCTGCACCCAGAGTTTTATGTGGGTGCAAGGGATCCAAAGCCATAGCCTTGTGCCCACATAGCAAGCGCTTCACCCGCTGATCCACCTCCTCGGCCCAATTTCAGATTTTTTAAACAGACCTCAGATATTAGAATCACCTCAATTATGATCCTCATTCATGGTGTGCTGTCATCTTCTCCCTAAGAATGGATCTCTTTTCATTGACTTCAGTTCATTAAATATTTACTAACCTATTAAACGCCTGTGGTGCCATTTAACCAGGAGTGGCCACATGCAAGGCAGTTCACCTTTGTTCTAATCTCGCGATGTAGTGAGGCTGAACCATCTTTGATTGTTCTGCAACTGTAATCTTTTACAGTAACCGGGCAGAGCTCAGATGAGCTTAGAAGCCACGGGGTACTATAATTTGAATCTGAATTGTCCTCCTACAGGTTCATGCTTTTAAAAAATTGTGTATATGTATAAGTGTGTGTGTGAGTGCAGGTTTGCATGCATCACAGTCCATATGTCCAGGTTAGAGGACAACCCCAGTTATTATTGGTCTTCACCTACCACCCGGTTTGAGACAGATCTCCTGTTGTTCATGGCTATGTACTCTCAGGCTAGCTGGTCTGAGAGCTCTGGGGACTCTCCTGTCTCCACTTTCCATCTCACCCTTGGAGTGCTAAGATTACATTCTTGCTGGGGATCAGAACTCAGGCCTTCACACAGCGTGGCTTGTGATTTACCCTATGTGCAATACCCCAGCCATATCATGGTTTGATTCCTCTCCTTTCCCAGGGCTGCCCCTTTACGAGGTTTAGGAATTAGAGCCTAGCTAGTAGAAGTAGGCCCTTAGAGACAGGCCTTTGAAGGAAGTATGTTGGGTCATCCAGTTTGTAGTGACAGGAAATTCATAACTCCATCGAGCAGCAAATTCCAGCTATTAGGACATTTGGCCTCCTTGAAGCACCTGCCCACTGATTCTAGCTGTGCTGTTTGGTAGCTTCCTTCTACTTCCATGGAATCTGGGCAGCGTAATCCCCACTCACCCCATGTTGTGCACTTGCCTCCCACATATAACTTCCAGGAACGCAAATGTGCTTAAGATAAGCATTTGTTTTTTGCCCCAGTTTATAGTTTATAGAGAAGTTTATAGTTTATAGAGAAGGAGAGAAGATAAAACAAATACGTAAGTATCTATAATAGAGTGTGTCAAGAGTGCTATGTTCTGTAAGAGAGCAACAAAAATGGAAGGAAGGGTGGTAGAGAGGTAGGAATGAAGATATATATTCCTTCATCAGAGAGAGAGAGAGAGAGAGAGAGAGAGAGAGACAGACAGACAGACAGATAGACAGACAGGCAGAGACACAGGGAGACAGAGAGCAGGTAGCAATGTGTTTGGGCTTTGTCTTAGTGAGAAGTGGCAGAGATGGTTTTGTAGATGGGGGACAGGACAGTGCTATCCAGAAAGAAGAAACAGCATGAGTGGTAGAAGATTTCAGTCTTGATGACTCTCAGGGACATGGTTATGGGCATAGTCTCATTCCCAAGAAGCCTCAAGGTAGAAGCAACAGGTTGAGGTGACCACAGGGGCCCACGATCCTTGCCTGATGGGACACATATCCTTTGTTTTACTAATTCTACTTTACCCACCGACTCGCGAAAGCCTTTGCATTGCTCTGTTTTATCATTGGCTCTGTATAACTGTGTGTTTATTCCCGTATTTCCACCATAGGAGCATGGGAACCAGAGGGCTGGAATCACGATTTGTACACCACTGTGTCCTCAGCCCTTGGCGCAGTGCCTGACCCATGGTAGGTATTTGATAGGTAGTTGCTTACTGAGCAACCACCATTTTGGTCCTTAGATGCTTACATCTTGCCTTCCTTATCCTGTCCACTGACTTCAGATTTGGGCTCTGCTCCCTTTAGTGCACCCTCACCTGTCATTCCAGGTCTCGACTTTTTCTTATTCTAGTGTATGTTTTCATTTTGTACATTGTTTTGGATTTAGATTTTAGTTTTCATCTTAGCCCATCCCACAATGAGACCTTTGGGGAAACTTCCTTTTATTTAGCCAGGTTGCTATGCCTTAAGCCCCAGTACCCAATCTCTTGGGCAATTTTCAATTTAGCAGTTATTTACTGAGTGCCTACTATATGCCAAGACCACAGAATGAAGGTGGTAGCTATGGTGTCCTTGGTTGAACCAAGCTGGGCTGTGTCCCTGAATCTCACCAGGATCACAAAGGAGCTGAAGAAAGTGGCAATTTCAATGAGGGAATGAGGTGAGACACACCAACCAGATGAATTCATCCCGGTGACTAGGTTAGATGAGCGTTTGGGTCTGTCAAGCACGCCTGATCTGACAATCATTGGGAATCTATCTGAGCTCCTCCAGGGGGAACAAGAGATTGTAATTCTGAAGTGGAACAGAAAGAAGTATAATTGGATCAATGAGTTGTTAATGATGATATTGAAGAACTTTCTGCCAGAGCTGGGCTGGAAATGGGACTGGCCATAGGCAGCCTGGCACAGGCATGCATGTGCTTGACTCTGCCAGACTCCATAGGCTCTCTCTCTCAATCTCTCTCTCTCTCTCTCTCTCTCTCTCTCTCTCTCTCTCTCTCCTTCTTCCTTTTTTTAATTGAAAATTCATACAATACATTTTGATAATAGTTTCCTCTTCCATCTCTTCCAAGATCCTCCCCATCTCCCCACCCATCCAACTCCAAGCCTTCTTCTCTTTCTCACTCTTTTTAGAAAACAAAAAATCAAACAAACCAGAATTTAAAAGGATACAATGAAAGATTACAGGAAACACACACACACCATAAGAATACAAAATCATAAATCATATTATACAAGCAAAAAACCAGTAACATAAAAAATGCCCAACAAAGCAAAAACTAAAACAAAAAATTAACATTGAGTTAATTTTGTGTTAGCCATCTACTGCTGGGCATAAGGCTACCTATTCTTAAGTGTGGTTTATACACCCAGTGAGACTTCATTAGAAAAACTGATTTTTCTTTTGTAAGCAGTTGTCAACTGGAGATGTCTTCTCATTTAGGAATGGGAGATGGTGTCCACTCCTCCCTCCTCAGTGTTGGAATTCCCTCTGTCTCAATCCTGTGCAGGCCCTATGTGTGCTGCCACAGTCTCTGTGTGTCAGGTTTGGTGTGTCTGGAAGATACTCTTTTTCTTGGTATCATCCATCCCTTCGTTCTTACAATCTTTCTGCCTCCTCCTCCACATAGCTTCCTGAGCCCTCGGAGGAGGAGTTTGATGAAGACATCCCATTTAGGACAGCGTGTCCTAAAACCTCTCACTCTGCATACCATCCAGTGTGGGTCTCTGTATTGGTTCCCATCTATCTACTATAAGAGGACGTTTCTCTGATATTGGCTGAGCAAGACACAGAGCCATGGTCTAGCAGAATGTCATAAGGAGTAATTTCATTGCTAAGTTTTTTTTTTTTTTTTTTTTTTTAGCAGAATAGTAGTATTTGCTTTTCTCGTAGGCCTATGGGCTATTTACTCACAGGTTCTTGGACATTCAAGCAATGTCAGGCATGTGTTACAACTTGTGGATTTGGTCTCAAATCCAATCAGATAGTGGTTGGTTGATCATTCAACAACTTTTGTGCCACTGTTGCACAAGTGTATCATGCAGGCAGGTCATTGTCATAGATCAAAGAAAGGGCTTGTAGCTGGGTTGGTATTGACTTTTGTCCTCTGGTAGCATGTAGAGTACCTTCCAGAACCTTGTATACTAGATAGTAGAGGCAAAGTATCTAGTTAGGCACCAATTTGACTTCTCCCTGTTCAAAGAGATATATAGGTGTTGTCTTCAGCAGTAAAGCTTCACCATCAGTTTGTGGAGAACAAACAATAGCCTTGGCAATAGCAATAGCTCAAATTTTGGGGATTTGGGGGATTTCCATGGGGCTACTTTGGCCAACAACTTGATTAGATATACCACATAATCTTGGCATTGAAGGTTTCACTTGGCCAAAAGATGTCTCTTTGGGGGCATTGTCTCCCTGTTATTTGATGGCTCCATTTAAATTTATTTCACATATATATTCATTTATGTATTCTATATATAATATATATATTCATAGTTTCTACATTAGTAGGTTTCCATATGACCCCTTAAATGGCTCTTAGCTTAGTTTTCCTTCTCTGTATTCCCTTCTCCCCCCCTCATCTAGTCCTTCTGTTCTAGTCTGTTTCATGTCTCTCCATAACTATATATTCTATTTTCCCTTACTTGGGAGATCCTCTCCACCCCCATAGTTATATGAATTATAGGATTCCTATCAAAGGCTTAAAAGCTAACATTTTTTTATAAAAGAAAATTCCACATTTTCCTTTTGTGTCTGGATTACCTCACTCAGGATGACTTTTTCTAGCTCCATTCATCTACCTGAGATTTTCATTTTTTAAACAACTTAATAATCTTCCACTGTATAAATATACCACATTTTCCTTTCCATTCATCCATTGGTGGACAACTAAGCTGTTTCCAGTTTCTAGCTAGTATTAATAGAGCAGCAGTGAACACTGGTGAGCAAGCGTCTCTGTAGTAGAATGTAGAATCCTTTAGGTATGTGCCGAGAGTGGTACAGCTGGTTCTTGGTGTAGAGCTATTTCTAGCTTTCTGAGGAACCACTGCACTGATTTCTGTAGTGGCTGTACAGGTTTGCACTCCCACCAGCCATGGATAAGTGTTCTTCTTTCTCCACATCCTCACTAACATTAGCTGTCATCTGGTTTATTGATCTTGACTACTCTTACTGGTATAAGATGAAATCTTAAAGTAGTTTTGATTTGCATTTCTCTGATGACTAAGGATGTTTAATATTTATTTATTTTTAATTGATTTTTATTGAGCTCTACATTTTTCTATGCTCCCCTCCCCTCCAACCCTCTGCCAAGGTCCCCATGCTCCCAATTTACTCAGGAGCTTATCTCTGTCTACTTCCCATGTAGATTAGATCTATGTATGTCTCTCTTAGGGTCCTCATTGGTGTCTAGGTTCTCTGGAATGTTGAAAATTTATATTGGCCATTTGGGTTTCCTCTTTTGAGAATTTTCTGTCTGGTTTTGTATCCCAATTTTCATTTTTTTGTTTTCTTCTTGTCCATTTTTTATGTTTTAGGTGTTATCCCTCTATTGGATGTGAAGTTGGTAAAAATTCTATTTGGTAGGCTGCCACTTTGCCAGAATAATGGTGTCCTTTCCCATACAAGAGCTTTTTAGTTTCGTAAGGTCCCCTTTATTAACTATTGGTTTTAGTGTATGCACTATTGTGTCCTTGGTCATTAAATCTTTTCTTGTACCAATGAATTCAAGACTATTTCCAACTTTCTATTTTGTCAGATTCAGTGTATCTGGCCTTGAGTTGAGGTTCTTGTTCCATTTAGAGTTGGATTTGCGCATGTTAAGTATGGATGTGTTTATATTCTTTTACTTGCAGACATCTAGTTTGGCCAGACCATTTGTCAAAGATAGCGTCTTTTAGTCAGTGAGGATTTCTGGCTTCTTTGTCAAAAATCAGATATTCATAGGTGTGTGGATTTACATCTGGATCTTCAATTTGTTTTCATTGGTCAATCTGTCTGTAATAAAAGCAATGAATAAAAAGTAATCAATCCCATGCTGTTTTTATTAGTATAGGTCTGTAGCGCAACTTGAAATCTGGAATGGTGATACCTCCAGCAGTTCTTTTATTATTTAGGGTTGTTTTAGTTATCTTGGGTTATTTGTTTCCATACGAAACTGAATCTTGTCTTTCCAAGATCTGTAAAGAACTATGTTGGAATTTTGATGAGGATTGCATTGAATTTGTATATTGCTTTTGGTAGTATTGTCATTCTCACAATAGTAATCCTAACAATCCATGAGCATGGAATATCTTTTCATCTTCTGATGTCTTCTTCAATTTCTTTTTTCAGGGTCTTAAAGTTTTTATTATACAAGACTTTCATTTGCTTGGCTACAGTTATCCCAAGATTTTTTTTTGAGACTATCATGAATGTATTGTTTCCCTGATTTCTTTCTCAGTCTGTTTCTCATTTGTAGGAAGGCTAATGACTTTCATGAGTTAATTTTGTATTTTATTATTTTGCTTAAAGATTTTTTTTTAATCAGCTGTAGAAGTTTTCTGGTGGAGTTTTTAGGGTCTTTAATGTATACAACTACATCATCTACAAACAGAGATACTTTTAAATTTTCTCTTCCTGTTTGTATCCCCTTGATCTTCAGTTGTCTTACTATTCTAGCTAAGACTTCAAGTACTGTATTGAATAGGTATGGAGAGAGCAGACTTTTTTTTCTGGTTTTAGTGAAAATGCCTTGCATTTTTCTTCATTTAGGTTGATGTTAGCTGTGGGCTTGCTGTATATTGCCTTTATCATGATGAGTTATGCTCCTCATGTCCCTAGTCTCTCCAGGAACTTTATCATTAAGGAATGTTGCATCCTGTCAAAGGCCTTTTCTGCATCTAATAAGATGATCATGTGATTTTAACTCTGGATGTAGTCTATTTGATCATGGTAGATAATCTTTTTGATGTGTTCTTGGATTTGGTTTGTATGTATTTTTAAAAGAACTTTTGTACATATGTTCATAAGAAAAATTGTTCTGTTATTTTCTTTCTTTGTTGGGTCCTTGTGTTGTTTAGATATCAGGGTAATTTTGGCCTCATAAAAAGAATTTGGAAATGTTCCTTCTGTTTTGCAGAATAATTTGAAGAGAATTGGCATTAGTTCTTCTTTGAAGGTCTGGTAAAATTTTGTGCTGAATCTATTTAGTCCTGGATTTTATTTTTTTGTGGGAGGTTGGAGACTTTCAATTACTGCTTCTATTTCATTAGGGGTTATGGGCCTGTTTAAATTGCTTACTTGATCTTGATTTAATTTTGGAATATAACAATAAATTTATCCATATCTTTTTGCTAAGGTTTTCCTGTTTGGTGTACAGATTTTTTAAGTATATCTTAATTCTGTGGATTTCCTTAGTATTTGTTGTTAATTCTCTCCCTTTGTGTCTAATTTTACTAATTTGTTTCTTCTCTCTTCATCTTTTAGTTAATTTGGCTAAGGTCTTCTCAATGTTACTGATTTTTTTTTTTTTTAAGGAAAGAACCAACTCTTTATTTCATTGATTCTTTGTATTTTTGTTTGTTTCTATTTTATGAATTTCAGCCCCCACTTTGATTATTTCTTGCCATCTACTCTTTTTGAATATAATTTCTCTTCTAGCTCCAGAGCTTTTAGGTGTGCTGTTAAATTCCTAATATGAGATCTCTCCAAATGTTTTATGTAGGAACTTAGTGCTCTATGAACTTTGCCTCTTAGAACCACCTTCATTGTGTACCATAGGTTTCGCTATGTTGTGTTTTTATTTTAATTAAGTAATTAAAATAAGTAGTTAATAATAAATAATTTTAAATTTTCTTCTTAATTTCTGTCTCGTTCCATTTTTCATCAGTAGTGAGTTTTTCAGTTTTTATGAGTTTGCATATGTTCTGTTGTTTTTGCTGTTGTTGATATCCAGCTTTAATCTATGGTGGTCAGATATGATGTAGGGTGTCGTTTCATTTTTCTTGTATCTGTTAAGATTTGCTTTGTGTCCAAGTATGTAGTCAATTTTGAACAAAGTTCCATGAGCTATTAAGGAGAAGGTATATTCTTTTGTGTTTGGGTGAAATGTTCTATAAATACCTGCTACGTCCATTTTATTTATGATGTCATTTAACTCTAGAATTTTTCTGTTTAGTTTTTGTCTAGATGGCCTGTCTACTGGTGAAAGGGGATATTGAAATCACTCACTATCACTGTTGAGGGGCAGTATGTGATATATGAGTTAGCTGTTTCTTCTATGAACTTGCATGGCCTTGTGTTTGGTGCATAAATCTATAGAATTGTAATAGCCTCTTGGTGGATTTTTCTTTTGTTGCATACCTTTCTTAAGATTAGTTTTGGTTTGAAGTCTATTTGGTCAGATATTAAAATGTTTGCATTTGATTGCTTCTTGGGTATATTGGCTGGGAATATCTTTTCCTTTCTTTTGTCCCAAAGCAATGTCTATCCTTTGTAGTCAGACCACCAGCTCCCAAATAATGACATGGGGATTTCTTATTAAGTATGGGAGCTTGGCCTTAGCTTAGGCTTGTTCCCAACTAGTTCTTAGAACTTAAATTGACCCTTTTATATTAATCTATGCTCTGCCACAAGGTTCATTACCTCTCCTCAGTACTGTACATCCCATTTCCTCCTTGTTTGGCTGGCAAATCCCATGCACCTCAGATTCTTCCCAGAGTTTCTATTTTTGACTGGAAGTCCCGCCTATCCTCTCCTGCATGGCTGTTGGCTGTTCAGTCTTTATTAAACCAATCAGGAGGTACCTTAGGTTGATGAGGTAAAACAGAGGCACATCTTTACACAGTGTGATAAAATATCCTGGAATAATCCTTGGTGGTATCATGTATTTTTTGGATGCAACAGAAAATGGATGCTGTTTCAAAATACAGTCTTATACAGTCTGTCTCTTTTTTTTTTTTTCTGAGACAGGGTTTCTCTGTAGCTTTGGAGTCTGTCCTGAAACTGGCTCTTGTAGTCCAGGTTGGCCTCAAACTCACAGAGATTTGCCTGCCTCTGCCTCCCAAGTGCTGGGATTAAAGGCATGTGCTGCCACTGCCTGGTGAGTCTGTGTCTTTTTATTGAAGAGTTGAAACCATTGTTACTGAGAGTTAACAATGAGCAGTGTTTATATTGATTTCTGCTAGTTTGTTATTATGGTGTGGCTTTCTCTCCCTCTTTTGATTAACTGGTCTGGGATTATTTAATCTTTGTATTTTCTTGGATGTGGTTTATTTCTTTCTAATAAAGTTTCCTTCTATCTCCTTCTGCAGAGCTGTGTTTGTAGATAGGTGCTTCTCAAATTTGGTTTTATTGTGGAATATTTTTCTTTTTCTGGCTATTATGATCTATAGTTTTGTTGGGTATAGCAGACTGGGACGTCCTCTGTAGTTTCCAAGAGTTTGTAGAACATCCCTTCATGCCTTTCTGGATTTTAGAATCTCCATGGAGGAGTAAGGTGTTATTCTAATAGTTCTGCCTTTATATATTACTTGGTCTCTTTCCCTTGTAGTTTTTGATATTCTTTCTTTCTTCTGTATGTTTTGTGTTTTGATTATTATGTGTCATAGGAATTTCTTTTCTGGTCCTGTCTATTTGGTGTTCTATATGGTTCTTGTAACTTAATAGTCACTTTTTTTTTTTTGGTTTTTAGAGACAGGATTTCTCTGTGTAATGGCCCTGGTTGTTCTACAACTAGCTCTTGTAGACCAGGCTGGCCTCAGACTCACAGAGATCTGCCTGCCTCTGCCTGCTGAGTGCTAGGATTAAAGACGTGCGCCACCACCGACTGGCCGCCACTTCTTTTCTAAGATTAGGAAATTTTCTTCTATGATTTTGATGAAAATATTTTCTGTGGATTTTGATTTGGGTTTCCTTCTTCATCTTCTATTCATATTATTTTTAGATTTGGCCTTTTTGTAGTGTTCCAGATTTCCTGAATGTCTGTACTTGCCTTTTTTTTGGTTTCATACTTAATGTTTTCTTTGACTGAGGTATCCATTTCTTGTACATCATCTTCAATGCCTGAGATTCTCTTTTTTCAGGTCTTTGTACTATGTTGGTGAGGGTCACCTCTGAGTTTTTTGTTTGACTTCCTAAACCTTCCACTTTCAGTTTTATTTCAGTTTTTTTTTTTTTGGGTGGGTGCGATTCTGTTTCCACTTTTGTGTTTTGATTGGTTTTCATTATTTCATCTCACTGTGTTTTCATAGGCTTCACTAAGGGAATTATTCATACCCTCTTGTTTTTTTGCAGTCCTGGTCTTGTTCTTCAGTTATATTACATTTCTAAGGCTCTTTTGTAGTTGGGATACTGGGTTCTGGTGGAGACATATCGTCTTAGCAGTTAATGATTGTGTTGTTGTTCTGTTTTCTAGGCATCTAGAGTTAGGATGATTGAGGTGATTCTAGATGTTGATATCTGGTCTTGTCTTTGCTGGGTGTGTGTTTTATTTCTTGGTTTCTTTGTTCTGTCTGGATCTTAGGAAAGTGTGGTGGCCATGGGTTGCCTGATAGAGAGTGCTTCTGCAGGTTGGTGGGTAGCAGAGAGTAATAGAGATGGGCTAGGAGAAAAGATTGAGAGAGGTTGCAGAAAAGAGTTAAGGGGATTCTGTCCACACCAACAGGCAGGGTCTCTTGGGTTTCAGAGGTGTGGTGGGAGGAGGGGCTTCTTCAGAGAAGTTGAAGTAAGATGAAGAAGAATCTGGGAAGACAGGGATGAAAGGGCCATGGGGACCTAGATTTGTACAGAGTTGGACTCTCCATGAATGGAGTTGAGGTGGGAGAAGCAGCATCTCCTACATGACTGGGGTGAGAGACTGGAAATATGGCCATGGAGGAAATGAAGGAGAGGGAAAATTGCCTACCTCAATTATAGCCTGGTGTAGCCACTGGGAATCCCAGGTAGAGAATGTTTCTATGTATCCCTGGCTGACACAAAGGAGTGGGAATGAGCTAGAAGGGAGGGCGGAGAGGGTTTACAGGAAAGGGGAAAACTGAGTCTGAACCAAGGTTCAGTGTTGTCCCCAGAGAATGCAGCTGTGGGATGTTTCTAACACTTGTTTTTCAGCTTGTGGTGGTTTGAAAGGAAATGGCCCCCAAAGGGAGTGGCGCTATTAGGAGGTGTGGTCCTATTCAAGGAAGTGTGTCACTATGGGAGTGGGCTTTGAGGTCTCCTTTGCTCAAGCTGACCTCACTGTGACTGTCAGTCAGCTTCCTGTTGCCTGCATGATGTAGGACTCTCAGTTATGCCGGAAGCACCACATCTGCCTTCTTGCTGCCATGCTCCCCATCACGAGGATAATGGACTAAACCTCTGAAACTATAAGCGAGCCACCCAATTAAATGTTTTCTTTATAAGAATTGCCATGGTCATGGTGTCACTTAACTGCAGTAAAACTCTTAACCAAGACACAGGTCATCCCTTACAATCTTCCCCAGCTGGGCAAGTTGTTTAGAGGTACCAAGGCATGCCTGGCTGGTGTGTTGAGCTGCGTGTATAGGGAAAGAATGTGAATGGCCCTAGGGGTGTCTGTGCTCTATAGGTTTGGCACAGCATCAAATGCCCTTGTGATTGTTGTATGTTGTTTGTAGAAATCAAAAGCACAGTGAATGCTCTTCTGTAAAAGGAACAACTGAGTAATGGTACATCCATCTGAGGTCCAGTGTGGGCCATTAAAGGGAGTCAAGCAGATTCTATTAAGTGGCCTGGAGAGATCTCTACAAGATATTGTAGATTGAATGAAGATACATAGAGAACTATAGGCAGGGTATCATTCCAAAGAAAAAAACCATACTGATTTAAATTCCCATTAGTTTTTACCTCTGTCTATACATAAGTGAGGATGGAAGGGAGTGTTACAGAATGGAGTGATAGGGTAGGTTATGGGAGAGAAAGGGATGGCAACATGGAACCATGCCAAAGGAGAAAATTTGAAAAGGAAAAAAAAACTATATTCTTTCTCTGTATGCCTAGCTCTCCTCTACAAAGCTTACATTTAGTCATCTTAATGCATTTATGTAAAATTTATGTGTACATGGACATAAGTATAAGACTAAATAATTGAACAGGCAATGAACACAGGAATTAAATGATACTATTATTTTATCCACATGCTGAGCAGTTGTGGTGACAGAGGGTAAGAGCCAGGACCAGCCCTTTAGAATGCATCTTGAATTATATGAAAGAACAACCTGGGATAGAATCCTCAGTCCTGGATATACATTACCTGCAGTCACCAAGAGAGGATGGTGTTGTAAAAACATCCTGACACTGTATTTATATATATACATTTTTTTCTTTTTTTGAGACAGGGTTTTTCTATAGCTTTGGAGCCTGTCCTGGAACTAGTTCTTGTAGACCATGCTGGCCTTGAACTCACAGAGATCCACCTGCCTCTGCTTCCCAAGTGCTGGGATTAAAGGCATGCACCACCACTGCCTGACTTATATATACATTTTTAATTACCCGTTTTGTTTAGAGATTGTAATTTCATTACAATATTTCTCCCTTCCTTCTCCTTCCTCTAAAACTTCCCATATATCCCTTCCTGCAGTCCTTCAAATTTATGGCCTTTTTTCATCGTTTGTTATTGTATATACATTTGCACACACCCCTTTGTGTGAACACACACACATATTTTCATATTGTCTTAGTTAGGGTTTTGATTGCTGTGAAGAGACACCATGACCATAGCAACATTAGTTCAGAAGTTTAGTCCACTCTCATAATTGCAGGTTGTATGCAAGCAGACATAGTGGTGGGTAAGGAGTTGAGAGTACAACATCTTGATCTGTGGTTAACAGGAAGTGAACTATCTACCACACTGGGCATAGCTTGAGCATATCAGACCTCAAAGCCTGCCCACACAGTGACACACTTCCTCCAACAACTCAACACTCCATCTAATAAGACAATACCTCCTAATAGTGTTACTGCCTAGGTGCCAAACCTTCAAACACAAGAGTCCATGAGGGCCATACCTATTAAAACCACACACACACACACACACACACACACACACACACACACACACACACACACACACACACACACACACAGAGTCCTAAATATAACCTATTGAGTCCATTTACTAGTACTTATATGTATGGTTTCAACTCTGACTGGTTAAAAGAGTCTAGAGTTCAAAGTATACCCAATTAGGTAAAAAAATAATAGAATTTACACAGAAATCCCCATTCAGGTTATTATTTAAAAACTTTATTTTAAAGAACTTTCAAATAAAAATTAATTTCTTTATTTATAATTTATTTATAATCCTGATACCGAAGAATGGATAAGGAAAATGTGGTACATTTACACAATGGAGTACTACACAGCAGGAAAAATAACGACATCCTGAATTTTTCAGGCAAATGGATGGAGCTAGAAAACATCATTTTGAGTGAGGTAATCCATACCAAGAAAGACAATTAACACATGTACTCACTCATAGGTGGTTTTTAAACATAAAACAAAGAAAACCAGTCTACAAACCACAATCCCAGAGAACTTAGACAACAATGAGGACCCTAAGAGAGACATGCATAAATCTAATCTACATGGGAAGTAGAAAAATACAAGATCTCCTGAGTATATTGGGAGCATGGTGACCTTGGGAGAGGGTTGAAACGGAGGGCAGAGGCAGGGAGGGGAGCAGAGAAAATGTAAAGCTTACTAAAAATCAATAAAAAAATCCTGATACCTAAGAGCTCCATGCTGACCCAGTTAAAGTAGAAGCCAGAGCCTTCATACCTGAATACTAGTAATTGTAATTATCATAATCACCCTAAAACCTTTTCAAATGTGTGGGCTCAAACCATCAATTAGAACTCCAATTATAACATCATAAACATTTTGTCTTTGACCAGAGTCTGTATTTATAAACTTAGGTTAGACTTTTGTGAAGATTACATTTATTTAACAAAATATAAAATAGGGGTGTAGTTCAATTGTAAAGCACTTATCTGCATGCATGAAATTTTGCCTTCTCCCCAGAGTGCAAACACAAATACATGCACATACATACACACGCGTGCACACACATATGCACACACGTGCGTAATGTGCATTCACACATATATACATGCATGCCCGTGTGTGTGCATATGCGTGTGCACAGACACACACACAGTGCAAAGCAACTGTGGTCATGAGGACATGGGATTAACCTGAGTCTTGTAGGAGCTGTCATTCCAAAAAAACTGAACCGAGCTAGGGAAGGAGAGGGCCACTTTCTAAAGGATGTGGTTAATAATTGAGTGGTTTGATCTCACAGTCTGTCCATGGACCTTGATGTGTCTCCCCAGCCTCTGCTGAAGGTGGGTCTCTGGCCTGTGCTGTTCAGGCAGAAGCAGCTTTTCCTTGGCCTTCTCTCCTACCTGGCTGAAACTGCGTGGTTTGCAATTAGCTGGGGACTCTGCCACCTCTGGGATGTTTTCACAACATGAGGAGTTGTTTCCCCACAGAAAAACATGCATGCAAGTCATTTAGAGCAGCTCCACAGGTGAAGCCCAGTGATTAAGGCGCTGCAGAAAAACAGCAGCTGGGTCTTCTCTGAACATAGCTATTAATCAGCCCACCTACACCAGGAAAGAGCCAGCATACCCTTGAAGGCCCAGGGCACCAGCCCAGTATCCCCCTTGAGACTGTCACTATGCCCATTTCAAGGCTGCTGTGAGGAACACCAGGAACCCAGGATGTGAAATTAGGCCTCATTTACTGAATGTATACATGACCAAGTGTCCTATGCTTCTTCTATCTCACAGAGGCATTTTCTGTGTTCTGCATGTTCAGAATTCTGCACTTAAGAGTAAGTACCATCTTAAGTTTCTCATCCCAGGTATGTTCCTGGCTTCACTACAATCTCAGGGCTAAGAAAGCAGGTCTGTTTCAGGATAGATGGACCTTTCATGATTCTGTTTTCTGGCTCCGTTATTTAGCTCAAGAGGTAGTTTTCTATTTGACCCTCAGTTTCTTTAGGGGTTGTGGTAGACTGAATGCAATTGGCCCTCATCTAATAGGATAAGGGTACTATTAATCTAATAGGGAGTGGTACTATTAGGAGGTGTGGCTTTGTTAAACTGGATATGGCCTTATTGGAGGAAGTGTGTCACTGTGGGAGTAGTGTGTCCCATTGTGTTGATAATGAACTGAGTCTCTGGAACTGTGAGGGAGCCTTGTTGACTGAGATTTCTGTCCTGCCTGGTTCCTGCAATCATTATGTGCCAAAGAAATCATCTCAGGCTTCTTATTAACTCTTATAATTTATATTAGCACATAATTCTTGTCTGTGTTAGCCACATGGCTTGGTACCTTTTTCGGCGAGGCAGTCACATCTTTCTTGCTCTGTGTCTGGGTGACTGCAGACTGAAACTTCCCTCTTCCCAGAATTCTTGTTGCTCCACCTCTACTTCCTGCCTGGTTGTCCGGCCTATACTTTCTGCCTGGCTACTGGCCAATCAGCATTTATTTAAAATACAAGTGACGGGGTACAGAACATTGTCCCAAAGCAGAGCCCTCTCAATTAAATGTTTTCTTTGGAAGAGTTGCCGTGGTCATGATATCTTTTCACAGTAATAGAAATCTAAACTAAGATGGGAACAGGTGAATGGAAAACTGTAGGGATCATATGCAGTCCTGAGTTAGTGTGTATTGTTGATATGAACATGTTCATGTCAAGGACCCACTGCCTCAGACCCATGGAGATGGGAAAGCCTCCCCCGGTCCTCGTACAAGTGTTTTGAATAATTGCCTGATGTGTGTAGAAACTGTCAACCACAGCTTTCTCCTCTCTGATGACTGTAACCTGAAACTGATCCCCTATAGTGACCTTCTTCCTAGATTAGCTATTCGTGCTTCCTTGTCTGGCTATATACAACAAACCCACCTTCTTGATCCAGAAGTAATAACTAACAGTGACAAGTTTCCAACTGTGGCATGTGTGTCTCCACCAGAGCAAATGGACCACCAGATCCCAGCTTTTCTGTAGGTATGTCTGTGTCTGTCCTTATTTCATTATCTAATAGTCCCAGGCAGATCAAACCCCAGAGCTGTATGGCACATGGCAGAAAGCAAGTTGCTCCATGCCAGTGTGCAGGTATGCTGCATGGTGTTACTGTTAGATACCAGGGAACTTTTATTTAGAAAATTGGCTGCTGTTTGAGCTGGTCCATATGGCAGGATTAGGAAGAAGTCCTTTGCTTAATTTTTTTCTCCAGAAAAAGATAGCTTAATTGGTTAGGTTCACTTATTTGCTGCGAGGCTTAGTTTGAGTAGTGTGGAGGAATTGTGTTGCTATGCATGATTAAGGACAAGGGTTTAAGTTCTCCTAACTCTCAAGAAGATGGAGTCTTCAGGGCTATGGGAATTGAAACAAAGGGGAAAGTTCAGGAGGCAAGAACAGTTGGATTTTGGGGAAAGAACAGAACAGGCAATTTCCTAGGGTGGGTGAGGACTTTCGAAAGAATGGCTGAGCAATGCCTGCTCTGCCACTGTGACCCCCTCTACTTCTCCAGAGCTTCAGAAGTCAGTGGTCTGAAGAACTCCTGACCTGATACTCTGGAGAAGTGAAGGAAGAGGTAGGATCTGTTTTGGGTTGCAACAAGATGGACAGAGGCCATAAACCAGAGCTACTCTGGGGAGATGCGGGATTCTTCAGGAATTGGAATTCCAAGTGAGACACAGCTTGAGTGAGAAGCCCCTGGAAACTGGGCCATGATACACACTTCCTGTCCAGAGAGGTATGGGGTCTGGAGGTATTTCATTTGGCTTTTAAGGAAAAGAGTGACCTAGGGAAATTTAGGTACATTCAAGCAGAAGTTCAGGTGTCCATGTAACAGGACAGCTCATACTGAAATGCTCCAGGCACGGGTTACTTGGGGACCAGATACCCAGAAACTACTGCCCTTCTCCTCATTCTTTTCTTCCTTCCTTGTGAGTGTATATACACAGGTGCGTGCATGTGTGTGTGTGTGTGTGTGTGTGTGTGTGTGTGTGTGTGTGTGTGTGAATGCAAGTATGTGTGCCTATGCATGAAGACCAGGAGTCAGTCACAGGTGGTCTTCAGGTTCTGTTTAACCTTGTTGTTTGATCTGAAGCTCACCAAGTAAGCCTGGTTGGCTGGCCAGCAAGCCCCAGGGATCCACCTGTCTCTGTCTCCTCAGTGGTGGCATTATAAGGTCTCACCATGCCCAGCTCTTTCTTTAATCCGGGGTTCAGGACACTGATCTCAGTTTTTCATGCCTACAAGGCAAGTGCTTTGCCAGCTGGGGCATCCCCCCCCGACCCTAGATTAGATTTTTCTTAAAACCTTCCTAGTAATAGTATCCTGGAGCCTATGAGGGGTCATTCAACTTTGGGGCTACCCATCATATAAAGCCATAGAACACCCTTACTGTTTTATCACCTGCCTCTGTAAGTCCTATCTTCCTGTCATCACAGTGAGGGGCTCCCCACCCCATCCCCACCCTCATCTGCACCTCTGGTTTTCCCTCTCAAATTAGAATATTTGCTTTTTAAGCTTCTCTCTCAGCCTTAATTCTAAACTTTGATTCTCACTTCAGAAACGAAACATTCCTTGAGATGCTGACCCTGGGCCCTAGCTTCTCAGACGACTCTCTTCTAAGCAGCCACGATGGAGCTCACCCTGATGGACAATGCCTGCTCACCCATTCCAGTCATAACACATTCACTCACTCTTTTTCCATTCCTCTGTCCACTGGTTACAAGATTCCAGTGGAGAAAATCCCAAGACAGACAGTGTTCACACAAAGCCGTGTAGGAAAGAAGAATTCCAGACGTGTTCCAAACAGAATAGTCAGATGCACAGGGGGTCCTCAGTAATTACTAGTTGACTAAATTACTGGTGTCAACGGATGGCCAAGAAGGGTCACCAAGCTGCATTTTCAGGCAGCCTAAGTAATAGAAACTGCCTGGAGAAGGGATCTGTTTCTCATCTCTGGATGGGAAAGTGTCTGAAATGTTGGGGGATATCCAAGCAGCAGATGTCACATGCCTCCAAACTCATCTGGACTACAGGATGTTTAACCACTCTGTCAGGTGGGTGAATACTAGTTAAGCCCCTGTTTTTGGAGTAGGTGGGTTTGGGTTAAAAGTCTCCTCCTTGAACTAGTTAAAAGTTCCTTTAACTAGTGTGCGAGTTGAGTGAATTACTTAGTATCTCTGAACTTTGTTCCCATTTGTAAACTCACCATGGGGTTTCTGACACCCAGGGGCTAAGAGGAGATGCAGGTAATGCATATGGTGAGTATATAAAATCAATATAGCCATGTGACTCATTATCTAACATCTGTCTACCTTTGTCTGTCTGTCTATCTATCATCTATCTTCTGTCTATCTATCTATCTATCTATCTATCTATCTATCTATCTATCTATCTATCTATCATCTATCTACCTATCTATCTTCTGTCTATCTATCTATCATCTATCTATCTATCTATCTATCTATCTATCTATCTATCTATCTATCTATCTATCATTTATCTATCTAATCTCATCTATCTAATTTACTAACATGCCTATTCTCTCTATTCCCTCCCTCCTTTCCCCCTCCTTTCCTCCTCCATTCTTCTCTATTCCCTCCCCCTTCTCTCCTTCCCTTCTCCCTCCCTGGTTTATAAGCTTCTTGCTTGTCAGTCAGTGTGTCAGTAAGAACATTTACTAAGTCTAAGACTGTGACGGCTCTACTCTTCCCACCTCTAAGGCTGTCATTAGTGACTTTTCTTCCTGTAAATCTGGAAGGCTCCTGACCCTTACCTCACTCCATCAAGTCCCAGGAATTCACCCATCTCTGCCTTCTCATTGTTAGGATTTACACATATGCAGCATGAGTGTGCACCACTATGGTCAGTACATGACTCTTGTCTCACTCCTCATCTGCTTCATTTGGGTGCCTGTTTCAGGGAGGGCTGGATAAGGGACAGACCTGCTCTCCACTCCTGTACATGTATGGAAGTACTGACCTCTAGCATGCCTGATAAAAACTTTATATATGTACTCAGTGGCTTCACCTTTTGACATGTGTCAAAATCAGCCCATCTTCTCACCACTATTGTCTAATTACATTGCTTGATTTAATTCAATCCAAGTTCTATGATTGTGTATTGTGTAGTGATTTTTGTGTGAACCTGGTTTTCTTGGGTAGCTAAGTTTATGTACTTACAAACTAATGGTGAACCCCAAATACCCTCATCTCCTTTTATTATTTTTCACAATCTACCATGATTCTACTACTTGGGACTATCCACCCTCAAACTCTCTTTTTAATTTTTTTCTTGTTATAGAACTTAACACTACCTATTCTTTCTTATGTAATATTTGTTTGTTTTCTAACCTTCTCTAGAACATAAACTCACCTGCTATCCATCTATCTTCTCTTCCTTCCATCTGTCTTTCCACACATCTATCATCCATCTATTCATCCATCTATTCATCCATCCATCCACTCATCCATCCATCCATCCATCCATCCTTCCCTCTTTTGTTCCTTCTATCCATTATTCATCCATACATCCATCATCCTTCCTCCTTTCCATCCATTTTGCCATCTATTATTTATTAGTCCATCTAATTGTCCATCCATCCATTGATCCATCTATCAATCCATCCATTGATCCATCCATTGATCAATCGATCGATCGATCGATCCATCCATCCATCCATCCATCCATCCATCCATCCATCCATCCATCCATCCATCCGACATCTTTGTGAGAGGGTTGACTGACTACACTGTAGCATGGCTTAAAAAGTAGAAAAAAAACCCTGTCTACAAGGATTTGATGAATTAGTGTCAAGAGTTCAGTGACTTTTCAGCCTGTTCGTTCATGCTGAGCATCTGCCTTCAAGGTGAGGGAAGCCTGTGATGTACACAAAGTTGAGTCTTCAGCTGTACAAGACCCAGATTGGGACACATCTGAGAGCCTTCATTAGGGAGTGCAGACTCTGTCATGCTGAAAACTGAACTTTTTGGAAGTCACAAAAGGTAAAATTTATTTTAAAAGAGACACTATGGCAAGTTTTGCTCAGTAAAACATTTTATTGCTGTATGGAGGGGTACTGTAACCAGAAGATATTATATGAAGAAAAAAAATCTATTTTCAGTAAAAGAGACACTGTAGTAAGTTTTGCTTAGTACATTTGCTTATGATTTCATTTTTCTTGAATTGTATCCCTTTTCCCTTTTATTAAAGCAGGTTTTTATTTAATTTCAGAGGTGTAGTTCATTATCATCACAGTGTGACATGGTGACATGCAGGCAGACATGGTGCTGGAGAAAGAGCTAAGAGGTCTACATCTCAATCCACAGGCAACAGGAAGTGGTCTGATATACTGGAGATATTTTGAGCATAGAAGACCCCAAAGCCTGCCCCCACAGTGACATACTTCCTCCCATAAAGCCACACCTACTCTGAAAAAGCCACACCTCTTATAATGCCACCCCCAATGAGCTTATGGGAGCCAATTACATTCAAATGACCACAGTTGATTACTCCCACAAACTCTGTGCCACTATCACACTGCTATGCCTTGCAGGAAGGACAAGTTGTAGATTAAAGGTTTGTACTTGGGTTGGTATTTATTTATGTTTTTACTTTGGTAGTGTGCTGAGAACCTTCCTATACTAAAGATGCTCGGACATGGGGTTGAGGGGATATGTAGGCAGCAGGTCAAATTCTCCATGTTCAGTGAGCTGTGTAGGTGCTGTCTTTAACAATAGGGCCTTGACACCAGTTTGTTGAGAGCAACCTATAATCTTGGCAACAGCCTGAGGTTTGTGGGGGCTTTCCATAGGAATCCTTTGATCAACAACTTAATCAGATGTAATTCAATTCCAGTACTCTGGGGTACTAGAAGCTTCATTTGGTGGCAAGAGATGTCCAGGTGGGACTCTGTTTTTCCATTATTTGGTGATTCATTTAGGTTAATTACTACACATCCTCACAATCCTTAGGTCCCTCTCCCTCTCCCCTTTTCTCTCTCTCTCTCTCTCTCTCTCTCTCTCTCTCTCTCACACACACACACACACACACAGAGCTAAAATTAAGGGCCATTTGAGGGGCAATATGGAAACATACTATAGTAGAAGCTTCATCATATATATATGTATATTATATGATATATATATGTATATTATATGATATATATATCATATATATGAACATTTCCCTTTCTTAGGGAAATCTGTCCTCCCCAGTCCCTTACTCTATACATAACCTTTGTGGTTCTATGGATCACTGGTTATCACTGATTTAACAACAAATATTCACATATAATCTAATAGATATCATATTTGTGTTTCTGTGTCTTGATTATCTCACTCAGGATGATTTTTTTCTAGTTTCATCCATTTATCCACGAATTTCATTTTTTAATGACTGAGTAATATTTCATGCATAAATGTACCACAGTTTCTTTATCTGTTTAACTGTTGAAGGACGTCAAGGTTGTTTCCGGTTTCTGCCTCTCATGCAAAGACCAGCAATGAACATGGCTGAGCAAGTGTCTCTGTGGTAGGATGCAGTGTCCTTTGGGTGTCTGACCAAGAGTGGGATAGCTGGATCTTGAGGTAGACTGATTCCATCTTCCTGAGGAACTGTCACACTTATTGTCATAGTATATACATTTTTGAGAGTTATACTGATTTTTGAGAGTTAATTTTGTATCCCGCTATTTTAAGGAAAGTATTTATCAGCTGTAGGAGTTTCTCAGTGGAATTTTTAGGGTCACTTATAAATGCTATCATATAGCCTTCAAATAAAGATTCTTTGACTTCTTCCTTTCCAGTTTGAATCCCCCTGATCTCCTTCAGTTGTCTTATTGCTCTAGCCAGACTTCAAGTGCTATATTGAATAGATACAAAGAGAATGGACAACCTTCTCTTGTTTCTGATTTTAGTGGAATTGCTTTGAGTTTCTCTCCATTGAAGCTGATGTTGGCTGTGGGCTTGCTGTAAACTGGCTTTAATATGTTTAGGTATGCTGCTTGTATCCCTAAGCTCTCCAGGACTTTTATCATGACAGGATGTTCATGCCTGAAACTTTAAAAGATGGAAACTGCATATATTAGAATGTTTTTTCTTTTAGTCTGAGATGCTTTGGTCCTGGTACAGTGGGAGGCCACTGCAGGAGGGGGGTGTGTGGCCCTGGTGGAGTGGGAGGTCATTGCAGGAGAGGGAATGTCTTGTCTTTCCAGCTCCTTTTATCCTCAAGGAAGCAGTGACTTCTGTACCTTTCATGCCTTGGAGACTTCTCTATTTTTAAATGTATATTGAAGAATTTTGGTGACTTCTGCTTGTCACACAATCAGACCAAAGGTGAGAGAAAGTATATACAGGTCAGTTTGCTAGCCTGGTTTCAGCTTAATATGTGGAAAGAGGTCCACCTGCTCTGGACCTTTGTCACCAGTGGCCAGAATCTGTCTGGTGGGACAGAGGAAGAAGTAGATTTTTCCTGTCTATCTGGCCAGGAATTATTTAATTTGATGTATGCTAAGGTGATTTTATTTTGCCTTTTCTTTTTGATTTATTTTTTATTTACTTACTATGTGCATGCACATGTGTAAGTGTATGTGGTGTGTGTGTTCACGGTGTACAGGCATGTGTGGGTGGAGATCAGAGAAGGTTCTCGAGTATCCTGCTCTATCACTCTCTACCTTGTTCTTTTGAGATAAATCTCTCACTGAACCTGGAGCCATGCTGGCAGTCAGAAAACTCCACAATCCTCTGGTCTCCAGCTCCCATAGCACCGGAGTTATAGGAGCTCACACAGTCTGAAGATTTGAACTCAGATCCTGTTTTATGCTTATGCAGTAAGTGCCCTTACCCACTGGGCCAACTTTCCAGCTCCTATACTACTTTTTGGTTTGGACTGCAGACTCAGGGTGCATGAATATTGGTCTATACAAAGGCCCACCCAGTACAAGGAATAGTGACCAAAGTAGACATAAAGTTGACATCTAGAGAAGGCCTGCTTTGGACTTGACCTTGACTGGGAACTTGGCTCTGCATTGTGCAAGCCTATTGGGTCCACCTGGGACACTGTCTGCTACCATTCTGGGAAACTGCTGCCAAGTCTGAAAAGTTGAATAGATCTCACATGTCAGAAACAGAGACCCAACCTCTGTAAGTTGTCCTGTGATCTCTATATGCCTGGCATGTTATCCCTAACAAATAAATAAACTAGTAAAATGAAAATAATTTCATCTTCCTGATGAAGATATGTACTGAACACCAATGGTCTCTGCTCTCATCAATTTCATATGTTACAATAGCATCCCTAATGTGGTAGTATTTGAGTTAAGGTTTTAGGTGGAGACTTCACTAGTGGAAATGTTTAATATTTTTATGACAGGGACCCCAGAGACCTCTCCTGTCCCCTCTCATATTAGGAAACAAGAAGTTGACAGCACAGCACCTGCAAGAAAAGCTTCCTCAGATTCAACCATGCTGCACCTTGATCTTGTGCTTCTGACTCCCCCAAACCGTTAGTCATGCGTTTCTACAGCTGGAACGCCATCTGGGATACAGTATTCTCTAACAGTAGTCCACTTGGACCAGATGGTAGAGCTTAAGATAACATTTACCCAGGTGATGCTTCTGAGGCTCACAAAGGTTGTTGCTTGTATAGCAGCTTGCTCTCTTTACTAAGTATTCTGGGAGATGGCAGACTGTGAGTCACCACGTTGCCTCCGGCTTTGGGGGATGATGAGTAGAGTCACTGAACATTTTTGTATTTGTCTAGGTTTCTGTGTGATCAGTTTCTGTTTATTGAAGATGCCCAGGGGAGGGATAACAGGTCTTATTGCAAATGTGAGTTTAACTTTGCAAGAAACTGCTTGACTGTTTCCCATTGAGTCTGTGCCATTTTGTACTCCCCATAAGCAACACATGATGATTTAAAATTGCCCTGTGTGTTGTATTTCCAAGTATCCACAATTGCCATGGGAGTCTGTATCTGCAGAAAGCACCTCAGGTTAAGGCATGCTTTTATTTATTTATTTATAGGTTTTTGGAGTAAATAGTTTTTATTTTTTTTTTTTTACAGACAAATGTACCATACAAAACAACATAGAGGAGAAAGGTCTTTTGGCTTATAATTCTAGGCTACAGTCCATTGTTGCAAGGAAGTCAAGGCAGAAACTGCAGACAGGTAGTTCACATCATATGTAAGAACAGAGAGATAATAAATGCTTAGATGTCCACTTGCTTTCTCATTTGTGCTCATCTTGATTTCTCTGTTTTCTATAGTTCAGGACTCCCTTGCCTAGGGAACGGCATCACCCATAGTATGCTGGGTCTTCCCACGTAAATCATATCAACTGAGGCAATTTCCCCATAGACATGGCTCCAAACCAAACCAATGTAGATAGTTTCTCATTGAGACTAATTTTTCAGGTGACTCTAGGTTGTGTCAAGTTGACAGACATAACCACCACATTCCTTCCCTTGTCAAATTGACACCTAAACACAGCACTTTAAAAGCATAACCTGCCATCCTTCGCCCAAAATAGCCTCATGTTTATCTCATAACGTAAATATATTTCAACTTTAATAGTCTCTCTAAGTTCAAAGTTAGGTAGTAGAGATGGCTCAAAGGTTAAGAGGACTTGTTTCTCTTGCAGAGGACCCAGGTTCAGTTCCAAGCACCCACATGGTGGTTCACAATCATCCATAACTCCAGTTATAGGAAATCTAGTGTTAGGCATGTTTTTAAAGGCAGAAAATGAGGACCTCATGACCCTTCATTCATCTAACAAAGCATATCTCGCAGAAGATGAGGGCAGAATTGTAGTGATATTTCATTCGCATATTAATAAATAAAGCTTGTCTGAAGACCAGAGCACAAAACAACCACAGTAGTCAGCCGTGTAGGCCAGGCAGTGGTGGCACACACCTTTAATCAGAGCAGTCACACTAATTAGCCATAGACGTCAGGTGGTGGTGGTGGTGGTGCACGCCTTTAATCCTAGCACCAGAGAGAAATAGAGGGCAGGAGGAGATAGGAACTTGCTCTCTTTCAGTCTGAAGATTCCATAGAGGCAAGAGCTTCCTAGTGACTTGCCTCTTTGCTTTTCCGAACTTCAGGTTGAACCCCAATATCTGTCTCTAGGTTTTTATTATTCATGCTACAATTGGCACCCAATATTTGGGATACAAATTCAGGAAAAAGTCGTTTGCCTGTGACATTTTCGCCATTGGCACAGACCGGAGCTGCACGTGGAGCTCCAGCCGCACCTGGCTAGGCTTCCTTTTTTTTCCCATTTATTTATTTATTTTTTAAAAAAGAAGACAAACTATCTGTTTTTCAGTATACATACTAATCCACGTTCCCACTCCCTCCCCTCCTCCCATTCCCTCCACATACCCTCCCACCCCCACCCCCATCCAGTCCTCAGAGAGGCACATTGCTTTGGGGAAGGTCCAAGGCCCTTCCTACTATATCTAGGCTGAGCAAGATATCCATCCAAAGAGAACAGGTTCCCAAAAAGCCAGTACATGGTTGTTCCTTCCCAGTCTGGCTGGAGTTTGTGAGCCCCCATTAGCTCAGGTAGACTGTTTCAGTGGATGTACCTATCACAGTCTTGACCTCTTTGCTTATATTCTCATTCCTCCCACTCTTTAACTGGACTTTGGGAGCTCAGTCCAGTGCTCCGATGTGGGTCTCTGCCTCTGTTTCCATCAGTTGCTGGATGAAGGTTCTATGGTGATATTTAAGATATTCATTAGTCTGACTACAGGGCAAGTCAAGATTGGGCCCCTTCTCCTCTATTGCTTAGGGTCTTAGCTGGGGTCATCCTTTTGGATTCCTGGGAGTTTCTCTAGAGCCAGGTTTCTTGTTAACCCCATAATGGTTCCCTCTATCAAGATATCTCTTCCCTTGCTCTCATCTCTGTTGCTTCTCCTTCTTGACTATACCATTCCCTCAAGTTCTCCTCACCCCTCCCCTTCTCTTCTCCTCTTCCCCCTTCCTTCTCCCTCCACCCTCATGCTCCCAATTTTGTCAGGTGATCTTGTCTATTTCGACCCTCCAGGTGGATCGATGTATGTTTTTCTTAGGGTTCACCTAATTACTTAGCTTCTCTAGGATCATGAACTATAGGTTCAATATCTTGTTTATAGCTAGTATTCACTTATGAGTGAATACATACTATATTCATCTTTTTGGGTCTGGGTTATCTCACTCAGGATAGTGTTTTCTAATTTCATCCATTTGCATGCAAAATTCAAGATGTCATTGTTTTTTACTGGTGAGTAATACTATAATGTGTAAATGTGTCCCATTTTCTTTATCCATTCTTTGGTTGAGGGTCATCTAGGTTGTTTCCAATTTCTGGCTATTACAAATAATGCTGCTATGAACATAGTTGAACAAATGCCTTTGTAGTATGATTGAGCATCTTTTGGGTATATGCCCAAGAGTGGTATTGCTGGGTCTTGAGGTAGGTTGACTCCCAATTTTCTGAGAAAGCACCATACTGATTTTCAGAGTGGTTGCACAAGTTTGCATTCCAACCAGCAATGGATGAGTGTTCCCCTTACTTCACATCCTCTTCAGCATAAACTATCATTGGTGTTTTTGATTTAGCCATTCTGACAGGTGTAAAATGGTATCTCAGAATTGTTTTAATTTGCATTTCCCTGATGGCTAAGGATGTTGAACATTTCCCTAAGTATCTTTTGGCCATTTGAGATCCTTCTGTTGAAAATTTTCTGTTTAATTCTGTACCTCATTTTAATTGGGTTATTTAGAATTTTGATGCCTAATTTTTTGAGTTCTTTATATGTTTTGGAGATCAGTACTTTGCCTGATATGGGGTTAGTGAAGATCTTTTCCCATTCAGTAGGCTGCCTTTTTGTCTTATTGACTGTGTCCTTTGCTTTACAGAGCTTCTCAGTTTCAGGAGGCCCCATTTATTTATTGTTGCTCTCAGTGTCTGTGCTACTGGGGTTATATTTAGGAAGTTGTCTTCTGTGCCAATGCGTTCAAGTGTACTTCCCACTTTCTCTTCTTTCAGGTTCAGTGTGGTCAGATTTATATTGAGGTCTTTGATCCATTTGGACTTGAGTTTTGTGCATGGTGATAGATATGGATCTATTTTCATTCTTCTACATGTTGACATCCAGTTATGACAGCACCATTTGTTGAAGATACTTTCTTTTTTCCATTGTTTAATTTTAGCTTCTTTGTCAAAAATCAAGTGTTCATAGGTGTGCAGATTAATATCCGGGTCTTTGATTCGATTTAATTGGTCAACCTCCCTGTTTTTACACCAGTACCAAGCTGTTTCCATTATTGTAGCTCTGTAATAGAGCTTGATGTCAGAGATGGTGATCCCTCCAGAATTTCCTTTATTGTACAGGATTGTTTTGGCTATCCTGGGTTTTTTGTTTTTCCATATGAAGTTGATTATTGTTCTCTCAAGGTCTGTGAAGAATTGTGTTGGGATTTTAATGGGGATTACATTGAATCTAAAGATTGTTTTTGGTAGGATCACCATTTTTACTATGTTGATCCTACCTATCCAAGAGTATGGGAGATTTTTCCATTTTCTTGTATCTTCTTCCATTTCTTTCTTCAAAGAGTTAGAGTTATTGTCGAATAGGTCTTTTACTTCTTTGGTTAGTGTTACCCCAAGATATTTTATGTTATTCGTGACTATTGTGAAAGATGATGTTTCTCTGATTTCCCTCTCAGCTTCTTTATCATTTGTATATAAGAGGGCTACTGAGTTTTTAAAAATTGATCTTGTATCCTGCCACATCACTGAAGGTATTTATCAGTATAGGAGTTTTCCATTTCTTTTTTCCCCAAGTGTCTGAACTAGTTTGGGATTTTCCTGTTGTAGCCTATCTGAAACAGTTTCCAGCTGCCACCCAAACTCCAGAAGCCACATCACTGAAGGTATTTATCAGTATAGGAGTTTTCCATTTCTTTTTTCCCCAAGTGTCTGAACTAGTTTGGGATTTTCCTGTTGTAGCCTATCTGAAACAGTTTCCAGCTGCCACCCAAACTCCAGAAGCACCTGGACGCCAAATGCCACAGGACTCACCCACCCTAGACTGGCTGGTTGTGCCTTCAGCCAGCTCCTTCCCCCCCCCACCTACCATGTGTTTTTCTGAACAATTCTGTGTGTTTTTCAGTCAGCCAGTTCTCTCTCTCTCCCTCTCCCCTAGCCCCTCCCTCTGATGGGTTGCAGGCTCTCCCTGAACTCCCTTCTTGGGCTCCTTCCAAACTAGGTAGCTGCCTTGAAATCCTGTCAGGCCCTCTACTGTTCTATGCAGCAGCAATAAGCCTTACATCTTCATCAATATCATTGGTAGATTTGATAAGACAATTGGGAATTCTTAAAGGGAGCAATTAGTTATAAGAGAGTTTTTTCCAACATTAAAAAAATGGGAACAACCATTAAAATGGAGGGATTTGAATCTCTAGATGGTAATATGCCAGATAGTTTGAGAATAGAATGATTAAATAAGAGAATATTTAATTTAGATGGGATTTATGTAATGTCAATTGTAAACATTATCAACTTTAGCATTTTTGTCTTATCACTAAAAAGTTGATCAATCTGAATGCTAAGATACAGGCCTTAGAAAAACATAATAAAAGAGATCACAGAGATATTAAAATCTAATAGGAATTTAATGGAGAACCAATTTCGGTGTTCTATTATAAGAATAGAGAGGAACAACCTAAGGTTTTCAAACAACCAACCTTAATATATCCAGTAACCTTACAGTAATTGCCAAATGGCAGAGGCTCTGTTACAGCTAGCTGGACTCCTGTGCCAATGTTAGATTTAAGGTGATTCAAGGACACAATAGTCTCATCTGGCATGCATCCGTCTTATGTGAGACAAATATTAAACTTGTTGTTAGTTTATAATAGAATTATCCCTAGAGACTGGATAACATTGGTTAAAGGTGTTTTAGAGCTTAATCCACAATTACAATGGAGTACCTGGTTCACAGAAGACGCTAAGATTATTGAAAAGTGGAGTAAAGCTAGAGGTAGGGAAATCTTCCAAGATCAAATTCTTGGAGAAAGAGATTATGCAACTATAGAAAGGCAAGCTGTATATGATGACCACACCCTTGATTTATGCTTTGCAGCAGCTTTGAATGCTTGAGACAGAATTGGAGAAATAGGAAAGAAAATTGAGTCATTTACTAGAGTTATACTGGGTCCAAAGGAAGTCTTTACAGATTTCTTACAAAGATCAACTTCAGCAGTAAATAGAACGATACCAAATTCAGAAACTAGACAAATAATAATAGAATCTCTGGCTTTTGAAAATGCCAATTCTCAGTGCAAAAAGATAATTAGGCCATTGAAAGCAAGGTCAGCACCTTTGGAGGGATGGATTAGAGATACAATTAATATTGAATCTCATGAATCTCATGACAACGATGATACATGGATAGGAGGGGTAATTTCCAGAGGTTTGAGGAAAAATCAAAATGTCAAATGTTGTAATTGGGACAAACAAGGTCACCTTAAAAGGGATGGTAGACAGGACATTCCTAGAAACAATGATTTTTTCTAAGAATAATCCATTCAGAATGCCCCTCCACTCTGGATTATGCAAACGGTGTGGCAAAGGCAGACATTGGACTAATGAATGTAGGTCAATGAGGACTATTCAAGGTAATCCTTTGCAATCGGGAAACTCCATGAGGGGCTTCTCATAGGACCTTATGCCAAATCTGGTTCAATCGTTTCCTGCCATCATAGAGGAAACTCCTTCTCAGAGCAATTAAAGAACCTAATGCCTATTGTAAGAAACCATACTGCTCTAGATATTGGAACAGCTATAGAAGAAAGAACAAAAAATTTAGGAGAAACCATAAAGCAAGTATTTTGGCAAACTTCTATAAATGAACTAAAATTAAAAATACAAATAAATGATGCTGTCATTGAAGGTCTGTTAGACACAGGTGTGGACATAACAATAATTTCATCAGAATCTTGGCATCCAAATTGTCCTCTTCAGAATGTAAATGTTCAGGTTTTAGGGATTGGAACTTTATCTCAGATAAAGCAGAGTATGAGATGGGTCAAATGTTTAAGGACTATTTTATTGCTACTAATCTCATAATCCTTTGGTTTTATATTGTCTCTTGAACAGCTTTTCTTAAAAGATTAATACACACACATGTACTAAACTTTTTACCATGATATTAATGGTAATATAGTGTACTAACTAATTCTAGAAAAAAGTTTCATCTACCTTCCTGTACATGATTTCAGGTTTGAGTCCCTATCAGTTTTCTGCATTGATCCATGAGCATGCCTAACAGCAACCTTTGGAGTCTCCAAAAGGAGAATGGGGCTCCACAATGACAACTCCTCCAGGACTATGATAACACCACTAAGATGAAAAACACCACTGAAAGATCAACTTTGGACTACAAACTGCTCAGAATAACTTCGAGGTGGCTAGCTGAGATGATTCAGCCTAACAGATTACTCTAGGCAGAACTCAAGCCCTGTACTTTCCCATTATGCAGAGACTGGACAACAAATTATACAGCTACCTCTCTCAGAACTTGATAATCAACCCACATTTTTCTTTTGAAGATCCCCTAAATTAACCCCCAGACAGCAGGAAGTAAATTTAAGAATATGATGATCACATTCCCAAGAGGTGGGGTGGGTGGTTTTTGGTCATTCAGTGGATTATGGATATTTGTCATTGTTTAGGGGGGTTGGTTACAAGCTGTTATTGGTTACAGTTAGGAGGAAAGTTGAACAAAAGAGATGAGATATAGAGTTCTTGTTCTGAAAAGAAAAAAGAGGATATAGATATGATATGGTAAAACGGTAGGTTAATGAATCTATTCTGAAAAGAAAAAGAGGAGGATATAGATATGATTAGATAGAAACATAGATTATTGAATCTACTTTAAAAATTTTTTACATCAGGTTGGATTTTTGTATATTGCATACAAATTTTTATATTGATACAAATTTGAGATTTATTTTGTTAGAACATTCTGTATATACATTTCTACTCTTGTTTGAGGTATTGAACCTATACAATTTAAAATCATTTAACAATGTAATGCAAATTTCTAGTTCTTAAAAATTATTATTATCAATTCTATAAGATAATAAGGAAATGCAGATTAGTAGTTAACCAACTTTTATAATCAAACTTGTAGTCACCCAACTATTTAAGATAATAAGGAAATGCAGATTAATAGTTAATCACTTTTTAAAAAAGATTTATTTATTTATTATGTATACAACATTCCTTCCATGTATGCTTGCATGCCAGAAGAGGGCACCAGATCTCATTATAGATGGCTGTGAGCCACCATGTGGTTGCTGGGAATTGAACTCAGGACCTCTGGAAGAGCAGTCAGTGCTCTTAACCTCTGAGCCATCTCTCCAGCCCAGTTAACAACTTTTTATAATTGAATTTGTAGTCACATTAGGTATGTTTTCAAAGTCAAACCAAGAAATATTTTAGATAGACAGGCCATCTTCAAACACTTCAGAGGTCTACAAACTATGGCATTTAAGATGTTTTAACAACATAGGTTCTCTTTTTATGACAATGAGACATGTCTACTCCTGGCAGCACCAATCTACTTCAGAGAAGATAAAGGAAAACATGGAGTTTCCTTTCTGTGTGGTAAAAGTACTCTGCTGGGCAAGAAAATGCCCCTTATTCAACTGTTTGTCATATGTTGTCCTAATTGGACAAGCAGTAAATAAAAGAAAGTGACTGCCAAACATTGTCAAGACAAGGGGGGAAAGCCCTTCAGAATATCCTGCTTCACAGAAAAGTGTGTTGAATATCCTAGGCCAGTAGGCTGAAGATGGATGTCCCAATATCGTAGATCTTTGGGTGGCTTTCCAGGAAGTCAGATGTTTCTGTCATTACTCATAGTTTTTGGAAGTCACTTGCTTGCACTTCCTGGTTACTCAGTTAATATTATTTCCTTCTTGGATGTCTGAGGGAGTTGAAGATTAGATAGTTATGGTTTTCCTTGTTTACCAGACACAGAAAGCAAGTTATGCTAGAAAGGAAATTAGGTACAAGACTTTGGACTCATCAAGTTAGGATAGATATGGAGTATTTTCTCTGAATTTGTCAAATGCAAATGGACTAGACATTGTTGATATATTTATTGCCTGCATACATTATATATAGTTATTGTAGTTACTGTATGTAGTTTTTCTTATATTAGTTATAACCTTCTTTTTTCTTTTATACAAAAGGGGAGATGTAGTGATATTTTAATAAATAAAGCTTACCTGAATATTAGAATGCCAAACAGCCACACTTTTCAACCATACTGGCCAGGCAATTATGGCACACACATTTAATCCCAGCAGCCACACTAGTTAGCCATAGAGGCTAGGCTATTGTGGTTCATACCTTTAATCCCAGCACTAGAGAGGAGACAGGAATTTGCTCTCTTTCATTCTGAAGATTTCATAGAAATCTTTGCTTTCCTGATCTTCAGGTTGAATCCCAATATCTGTCTCTGGGTTTTTATTGTTTGTACTACACAGAATGGTGACCAGGGTCTGGGAGCATGTGGTCCCACATTCTCCACACAGTGGACTAAGTAGAGACAGAGTTCTTCTACTCATAATGACTGTAATGTGAAATGCCCCTCAGAGAGAAGTAGGTCTGTATGGATGGGGCTCCTTCTACTACTGACTGAGGGCTATGCCACACCCAGACCCTCTTCTATTCTCTTATGCTTTGATCTGCCCACCATGATGTGAACTGGTCTATTCCGCCATGGCCTCTCTTCCAGGCTAGGCTAAAACCTTCAAAACCACAAGCATGTGCACTTTAGGGTGATGTGTAAGAACATCTTAAGACTGCTGGCTACTGAGTCTGTGATTCTTGCATGAGAACAGCAGCAGTTGTATAAGATGCTCCTGTATCCACACATTCCTTGTCTTTTTTGAAACTCATCTACATGCTAGGTATGGTTTGACATTGCTTTTGTGTGTAACTGTATGTATATATGTGTACTTGTTTGTATGTGTATGTGAAGGGCAGGGGTCAACATTGGGTGCTATTCCTTAGGAGTTGCCACTTATTGTTTCATGGGATCTTCATTGGCCTGGAGTTTACCAGTTGATCCAGGATAGCTGGCCAGTAAGCCCCATGGACTGATCTATTTTCTCCTCCCCAGATAAAATTGCAGGTATGTACCTCCATGCCTGGCTTTTTACATGGATTCTGGGGATTTGAACCCAAGTCCTCTTGCTTGTGCAGCAAGAACTTAAACAGGTGAGCTATCTCCAGAACCCATAGCATCTCTTTTCTGTATGTCCAGAGTTCAAGAGTTAACAGTAGTATTTCCCACCATGGTACTCTTGACCCTGAAATAAGATAATCTGTCACGTCAATGTGTGTGCTACTCATTATAGGATGGTCAAGAGCATACCTGGCATCTACCTACTAGAGTCCAGCAGCATCTAGACTCTACTGTGATGATCTAAAAGGTCTCTAGATACTGTCAAATTATCTGTAGTAGGTGACATGACCCCTGCTTGAGAATCTTTGCTGGAAAGTTCCAGATGAAGCAGACACAAATTAAGAACCAAATATTTGTTAATATGGGCTGTTGAGGTGAGCATTTGGAGAGAATGGAGCCATAGGAGATTGAGACTGTGGACCACTGGGATGTTTGTTTGACATCTACTCTCACCTAGTGAGTTCTCAGTGACATCAGAATCTGAAATCTGAGTCTTGACTTTTTTTGTCTCCCCACTATCCAGTAAAGTCTATCTTAAATATTTTTAGCTCAAGAGCCCGAGGAAACCTAATTATTGGTGCCACCTGAGACCTGAGTAGGGCACTGAGGTCATACAGGTAGGGTTCATCTTGGGAGCCAAGTGGGCAGAAATGTTAGGTATAGATGAATTAGGAAGAAAGTCATACTGAGAAGTGGGGACTCTGGTCAGCTAGAGACAGAAGCTAGATCCATGAGCTGGTTAGACCAGGAGGAGACTGGGTAAGGAGCCAGAATCAGGGTAAAAAGGGTGGCCCTGTGTGTCTCCAGGATGAAAAGGGTAGCCATGTGTGTTTCCAGGGTATGAATCCTGCTTTTGAGGATTCCAAATGCACACATGCTTTTCCCCTGAACAACACAAGACTGTATCTGCCTCACGCCTCAGACACGATGCTCCTTCCACCTCCATGTCCTCCGTCCTCCATGATGTGCCCCCATAGCTGGCTCCTTATTGTCATATAGGAGTTTAGGTGCACTATTGTCTAGTGTCACATTCCAAGGCCAGGAATGGATTATGAGTTATTTGTACATGAGAAACACATATCAGAGATCTTAAGTAACTTGTTTTAGGCCAGACATCCATTAAGTAGAAGAGTTAGAATGCAAACTACTGGTCTTCGAAGTCATGATCTTATCCTCATGCTGTATTTTACCTCTTTAGTACTGAAAGAAGAAATAAATGGGCCGCAATTCCTCAATTCTTGCATGGTGCTTCTAGAACCTCTGGAATGTTCTAGAATAATCTCCTGAGCAATGGTGGTGTCTTACTGAGGGTTTACATTGCTGTGAAAAGACACCATGACTACAGCAACTCTTATAAAAGAAAACATTTAATTGTGGTGGCTCATTTACAGCTCAGAAGCTTAGTCCATTAACATTATGGAGAGAAGCAAGGCAGTATCCAGGCAGACATGGTGCTAGAGAGGTAGCTGAGAGTTCTTACATCTTGACTCACAAGCAGTAGGAAGTGGTCTGGGATACTGGACATGGCTTGAGCATATATGAGACCTCAAAACCCACCTCTATAGTGAAACACTTTGTCCAACAAGGTCACATCTACCCCAACAAGGCCACACCTTTGCGGGCCATCTTCTTTCAAATCACCACAGGTGGTAAGAGGACAGAATAGCTTTTGTATTCAAGTCAAGTGTCTGTCAGCCATACCAGCACTGCTGCTGTAGGGGTGGTGTGGGCCCATATTTCATACAAGATATTTGCAGGCACGTGCTCTGGCCTTGCTTAATTTCCAGGCAGCTGCAAACCTGCCAAGCTAGCCACATGACAAAGGCCAGGAGGTATGGCTCCTTCCCCTTTATTATGATGTAGATAGCCTGTGAAGAAGTGTTGATTCCAAAGCTGGTGAATTAAGTTGCAGATGTTTTTGGTGGCCCCATGTCCCCTGGAAAAGGAATATTAATGAGTATTCCACCTTGGTTTACCTGGGGGATAAGAGGTGTTTTGTAGAATAAACGCGGGTAGATCTTCAGGATAAAGGAAGCCTGAGATGCCCTTCCGAGATGACTGTGTGAACTGTGTCTCATTATTCCATGCACCTCCGTATCAATACACTTAGGGGAAAGTAATAGTTTTCTATGTTGGGGCCATGGACCCCGACAGGGTGGTACCTTGATAGCTTCAGGATGGAGGGAGGCTGCATGAGAACTATCCATGAAACCAAATGGCTGGAACTCTGAGCCCCATTCCTTATTGTATCCCAGCTCCATGTTTGAGGAGAGGTGAGGAAAAAATGATCATCACTGATTTAAGAACAGATGATGAGCTGACTCATGTATGATGGGTATCTCACTTGGCAGTCATGGCTGTCCTTGAGTTAGATCCTTAACAATTATCCATCAATAGTGAATCAGACCCCTTCCCAAGTTCTGTGAGTCATTCTAAAGCCAGTGATCCAACCTGAGGGAGGATTGTGGAAACCTTCAGTTTACAGCCAGTGAGTCAAACACACAGGTCACAACCTGGGAATGTGATTGGCATCTTGGAGTACAGTCTGGTGAACTAAGTCACTTACTCATGGGGTCAAACTGTCATCCCAGAGAAACAACAGAATTGAGTTGACTCATAGGACACTCAGGTTTTGTGCACAGGGAATTGGAAAGCTGCTTGGTGTGAACGGCCCTACACATAGAATGTGTGGAAGTTCAAAACCTTGGACTAGGAGGGAACTCAGCTGGCAGAGTGCTTGTCTAGCATGCATAAGATCCTGTGTTCATTCCCAGCACTTAATAAACAGGGCATGGTAGAGCACACTTGCAGACCCAGCACGTGGGAGGCAGAGGCGGGTGCATCAGAAGTCCATGCTCTTCCTCAGTTACATAGTGAGTTCGTGGGCAGCCTGTAGTATGTGAGATCCTGTCTTCACCTTTGAAGAGAAACGATAATTCACGTCCAGTGCCGCATGTGCTGAGATACCGTGGAGACGAGAAAGTCAGCAATACATGTCAGCAGTTTAAATCTAGGAAGACTTCCAGGCCAGTAAGAAGACAGTTTGGAAGAGTGTGGTGAGTGCTCATGAGGGGATGCAGAGCCACAGAGGCTGGCTGGGTGGAAGAGTGGGGATGACAGAGAGGACCACTCTAGGAAGAGAGGTCACACATGACGAGAACCTGAGGTGTCCTCGAGGGGCAGAGAGCAAATCTAGTTCACTGGAGGGCAAAGAGAAACAGCAATGTGTGTGTGTGTGTGTGTGTGTGTGTGTGTTGGGGGGTATTCCTGAGATAAGACTGGGAGGAGCAGGGTCTTTGAATTCTATCCCAAGGGTGCCAACCTGCTATCTGAGACTCAGGTGGGGTTTTTAAAATTAATTGTATTGGTAGAAAGTCAATGTATATAGTGATGGATTTTATAAAGACAATTTCATACAAGAATATCATGTACTTTGGCTATATTCAAAAGATACTAAGGATCATGGCTTGCATGTCTAGGAGAACCTTATTGGTCTTGGTAACCCAAGTAATCAACCTAGGGGCTTGTCTATGCTAGGTAAGTATTCTACCACTGAGCTATTGCCCCAGCCTTCCAGCCTTGGTTTTGATGGGGGTTTATTGGCCAGATGGGTATGACAGGTGCTGAATTAGTTAGCTAGCCATTTAATTGAGCATTGAATCAATTATATGTTTAAGCGATTGGGCATCAAATGCCTAGTATATGACAGACATTTCTATGTGACTGGGGACAGGGCACTGGATGAAGAGATGAAATTACTGTCCCCAAGTAAATGGGAGAAACAGGCTACAGAAGTGCAGTAAGTGGGAACAGCAGAAATGGTGTAAGCACGTGGCAGCAATGTGAGGGACTGTCTTATTCCATTTTCTGTTGTCCTTCTATGCCATGATTGAGCAACTTACAGAGAATGGGCATATTTACGTTATTGTTCTGGAGGATTAGAGTCCAAGAGTGTGACTATGTCTCTGCTGAAGATCTTCTTGCTGTATCACACTATGGCAGAGAGTACTAAAGGCAGTACCAAGCAAGCCTGCTACAGGGGCACCACGGGAAGGTTCTCAAGTCAGGCAAGGAGCTGGAGATTGAAACATACACACACACACACACACACACACACACACACACACACACACACACACACAGAGAGAGAGAGAGAGAGAGAGAGAGAGAGAGAGAGAGAGAGAGAGAGAGAGAGAGAAACACAGGTCATCCTTGAAACAAGAATGCCAATTTTATTGTGTATCAGGGCAGTTTATATAGTGCTCCTTGAATAATGGCCATGCCCTAGCTCTTGGGATTTTTCAGCTGCAAGCCCACCAGAAATCACTCCCCTGCCATCAGGAACTCATGAGGATTTCATGCTCAGAGCAGCTGCAAGCATAGGAAAACAAGTTGTTTACTCCAGCAGGCAAGGGATCACAGAATATTCAGGGTCTAAGGGTCTGCATCCCCAACACCAGGATAGCTCATTGATGATTTATCCATGAACTGACAGATCCTCTCCTGAGAGCATTTTCTTGACATGGTCACCTCTCCAAAACTCCATCTCTCAACAGCACTGTGATGAGGATCAGGTTTCTAATACATGAAATTTGGGGAACATGTTAGGACCATTGAAGGGACTCACAGAACTAAATAGGGTATGACAGAGTTAACATTTGAGACAATATGAAAGGCAAGTTTTTTTTTTGTGTGTGTGATGCATGTGCATGTGTAAGTGCATGTATGTGTGTGTGTATGTGATGGTTGGTGCTGCCATCTTGAAAGAATCTAGAATCACCTTAGAGATGGGCCTCTGGAAATGTCTGTGGTAGATTATCTTGATTACATTAATTAATTTTGAAAACCCATCTTAATTGTAGGTGGAAGTGGTTCCCGATCCAGGGATTCAGGACTATAGAAAATGGAGAAAGGGAGTTGTCTTGGTTAGGGTTACTATTGCTGTGATGAAACACTGTGATCAAAAGCAACTTGGAGAGAAAAGGGTTTAGTTGAGTTATACTTCCACATCACTGTTCATCATCAAAAAAAGTCAGGGTGGAAATTGTTTTGAAAAATGAAATTTATGCTCTGGCAATGCTGAAGCATGCATGGGCAGCCCGTATATGGCAGTTCTGTTGAACTTGTCCATATTGGGTTTCATGGTCTAAGTTGATGAGAAATTGTAACAGGGCAGAAATCTGAAGGCAGGAGCAGATGGCCTGATGCAGAGGCCATGGAGGGAGAGTTTTTTTTTATTGGTTTGCTTTACATGGCTTGTTCAACCTACTTTCTTTTAGAACTCAAGACCACCAAGCCAGGGGTAGCCCCACCCACAATGGGCTAGGACCTCCCACATCAATCACTTGTAGGAGGAGGGGGGCGCTTGTTGGTTCCTGGCAGCTCAGCCCTGAAATAATCATACAGAAACTACATTAATTAAATCACTGCTTGGCCCATTAGCTCTAGCTTCTTATTGGCTAACTCTTACATATGAATTTAACCCATTTCTATTAATCTGTGTATCACCATGTGGCAGTGGCTTACCATCTAAAGTTCCAGCATGTCTGACTCTGGTGCTGACTCCATAGCGTCTCTCTCTTTCCGCCTTCCTTCTCCCAGCATTCAGTCCAGTCCTCCCCACCTACCTAAGTTCTACCCTATCAATAGGCCAATGCAGTTTCTTTATTCATTACTGGTAATCACAGCACACAGAGGAAACTTCCATATCAATCACTAGTTAAGAAAATGCCCAACAGACTTACAACCATGAGGAAGCATTTCCTCAACTGAGGCTCCCTCCTCTCCGATGATGATGTTAGGCTCATGTCAAGATGACACGCTAAGCCATTGGAAGCATCTCTCTGCTTCCTGGTTTCAGATGTCATGTGACCAGCTGCTTCAGGGTCTAGCCACAGCTACTTCTGTGCCATGATGGACTGCACCTTGAACCATGAGCCACAATAAACCTTTTCTCCCTAAAGTCTCTCTTGTTGGGTCTTTTAGCACAGCAGCGGGAAAAAGAAGGATGGGGTAAGAAGGTACAAAGGACCTTCAGCTGCAAGTGCCCTTGACCTGTTTGAGAAGAAGCCAAGAGGCCCAAAATGTTGAAGTGCATGGAGCCCAGGTTGAGGAGAGAGAGAGAGAGAGAGAGAGAGAGAGAGAGAGAGAGAGAGAGAGAGAGAAGGAGGGAGAGAGAGGTGAAGCACAACGTCCATAATGGAAGGTGAGCCTCCCAAAAGCCACATGGCAGGAACAAGATTGCCCAGGCATGGCCCATCAGCTGGCTCAGCAGGGGCTGGGCAGACTGCTGTTAATTACAAGTCCCTAGCTCCAGCTTCTTAGCCAGGTGGTTTAACTTAGATTAAGTCTTCGATTTAATATCAGGTTCATGTCCCATGTGCTTGAGGCTATGTCTTGATTTAACGGTTGAATCTATAAATTGACCCTCTGGCTGAAGGTTTCCTTTTGATCTTTCGACGAGCTCCAAAAGGCGAACTCCATTTGTAGAGGACAGAGTCTGTGGCAAGTCCAAGGAGTGTTGATCAAATTGACTCAGGCTAGCCTTGACAAGCCCTGACTGTTCTTGGGCTAGCCTTCTCTCTTCATATATGCACTATAGATCCAGAAAGAAAATAAGAAAAGAAAGCAAAAATGTTAAATGTACAGAGGCACTTATATGAGCCCAGAGTTTTGGACATAACGCTTTGCTTTTTCCTTAAAAAAAGAAAATTGAAAGAAGGTGGTGGGAAGTCAGGAATAGGTACTGCTAAGTTTATCTTTCTATTCATTGCACAGCTGTCATTTCCTGGGTACTGGGGACACAGTAGTGGACAAAGAAGAGCTCTTGACCGCAGATGTTTTGGGGACAGTCAACTCAGGGCAGACTGTGGTAGTTTAGATGCTAGAAGGTGCTATGAAAAAACAGGTTCCAAGGTATGTTGGGAATGATGGGGTTCCAATTTTAAATAGTTTGACATCTTATAATCGAAGAAACATTTAATTGAGGGCTTATGGTTTCAGAGGGTTATTAGTCCATGAGTATCATGGTGGGGAGTGTGGCGACATGCAGGTAGGCATGGTGCTGGAGCAATAGCTAAGGGCTTGCATCATGGTGTACAGGCAATAGGCAGAGAGAGGGAGGGAAGGAAGGGAAAGGAGAGAAAGAGAAAGGGGGGGGAGACTGGGCCTGGCATAAGCTTCTGAATCCTCAAATCCCACCTTTTTCCAACAAGACTACACCTCCTAATCCTTCCCAAACAGTTTCACTAACTAGGGACCAAGTATTCAAACATATGAGCCTAGAGGGAGGACTATTCTCATTCAAACCACAATACAATGGTAATGCATCTTATTTTAGGCACTGGGTATCTCAGGACAACCCACCTGTTTAACAGGACAAACATTAACACTTTAGTAATTAAAGTGCCTCACACAATAAAGCAGTGAGATCTCAAAAACAGAGAGGGAGAAGGTAAGAAAAAAGGCAGAGGAAGAGAAACAAACTAATACAGAGATCGTGCAGTCAGGCAGGCTGGGGTCTGAATATTAGTTCTCTCATGTGTTAGATGGAGAAGTCATTTCTTCTGTTTAGCTCAGTTTAGTCTTTAATCCTCCCACCCTTGTCCCATTGGTCTTTTACTCTTCTGTGAGCACCTCAGACCAGGGCTGGATCTCACTCATCTGTGCCTTCTGCCCTCTAGATGGGCTGGCACAGGGAGGTGTCCAGTGAATACATTTCTTGAATGGAGATAGAGACGCCATCCTTGGAACCCAGGTTTTATCCCCCAAATCGGCACAGCAGCCCACAGCTGGATTCTGAGCATGTGATACATGGTGGTTAAACATTTGTTAGTGCTGGAGGAGTGCTGTGGCTTGAATGCGTCCCCCAAAGTTCGTATTTGGAAACCCAGTTCTCAGGGCAACAGTGTGGAGAGTTGGGACCTTCATAAAGGTCATGAGGGATTTGTGTTGCCATTATGGGAGAGTGTTATTGCAAGCACACCCCTCCCCTCCTGTAGTGAAGAAGGGAGTTTGTTCTTTCCTTCTCTGCCATGTCTTGTTTCCCTCCTGCCTTCTACCATGAGGTGATGCAGCAATGCCATTGACAGATGTTGGCCCCTTCGCTTTGGAGTTTCCAAACTCAAGGACTATAGGGAATATATCTGTTCTTGTATTCTGTGAAAAGCAATGTAAAACAGACTAAAAAAGTGAATAACTAAGGTTTCTGAGATCCTACAGATACCATACATGCCACAGAGATGAGGCAAGCCTGCTGGGCACACAGGTGTATATTTCACTACTTCTATATGTATATTTTGTATACATTAAATGATTTTCTTTTATGTTCTCAGTAATCATTATAGAAAGATTTGTATTAATTAATAACCATTAATTTCTTTGAGGTTGTAGTCCTGCTTTTTAATTCATGCATATCTACTAAGTCACCTCCCACTGACTTTAAAAAGTGATTATGAACTCAAAGGCTCCAGTTTGTAAAACGGCAAATTCCCTGAAGGGAAAGATCCTTAAACGAGAATGCCGCTGCAGGTGTTTCCTTCCTTAAAATAGCCATTAAGGAAAGTATCATCCCAGACTCAGCCTCAAAGGCACAGAGAGGCCATGCGACATCTGGAATCGGTATCAGAATATAATTGCCTCATCCTTATGGTTCTGACTTTTCAGGCATGCTACATGTAAGGGTTATGGAGAGAGGAGGCTTGCACCAAAGTTCAGAAAGCCACTGTGTGCCGATTATCTTGCTTGCACTCTAAGAAATAAAGCTTGCCTGAAGATCAGAGGACAGAGCTAGCCACTAGTCAACCAGAGAGGCCTGGAGGTCTGTACAGACAGGAAGTGATAAGGCTGGGCAGAGAGAGGATAAGGTGAGTGAAGACAGGAGCTTGGCCTTTTTTTTGGCTGAGGAATTAGCAAGGTAAAAGTTGGCTGTGGTTTGCTCCTTTGTGTCTCTGATCTTTCAGCATCTATCCCCATATCTGGCTCCAGGTTTTTATTATTAAGACCAATAAGAATACACAGTGCATCACTGAGCTCTGACTTCGTTGTTGAGTGAGGCTGTGAAGGGGAAGCCTCAGTTGTAGCAGAGACCCTGGGATGTTGGAGATGCTAGGATGGTAGGCTATTTGCCAAAGAAAGCTTTAGGTGTTAAGTGGAGCCAGCCCAAGAGAGGGATCTCAACTGCTACAGGCAGCTGAGTTGGGGATGGGGCGGGGCTATGGAAGCCTGTTGAAGCCCAGCTGATGCCATCACAGCCCCAGATGCTAGATGTGGGGATGCAGAACTTGGTGTTTCCCTGCGGGGTTCCTGTCTTATTTTGGTATGTATTTGTTTACTATACTGACATTCCTCCATTTCAGAATCAGCTGTTTATTCTGTGCCATTGTATATTGTAAATAGAAAAGTTCTTTTTGATCTTACAGATACTCACAGTAAGATATTGCTTTGAGCTTTGAGAGAGACATCGAACTTTGTTTCTGAACGTCAGTACTGGTAGGACTTTAGAGAATCTTACAGATGAACTAAATGCTTTTCCCCCACAGGATGACTATGAACTCTTGAGACTAGAGATGGAAGCTTGTGATTTAGAGTAATGCATTACCAAATTGACAAGGAATGGGTTTATGATGGTTAATCTTTATTGTCAACCTGACTGCATTTAGAGTCACCTAGGAGACACACCTTTGGGTGCATCTATGAAGGAATTTCCAAGGAGGTTTAGTTAATGAGGAAAGAATTACCCTGAATGAGGGTAGACCTTCTCATGGGTGAGATTCCCAGACTGAATAAAAAGGGACAAAGGCTGTGCACTGATATTGCCTTTCTCTGTTATCTGGCTGACCCATAGATCGTGCCTGTTGTTATACCTTCTCCCCATGGCGGACAGCATTCCTCTGAACCATGAGTCAAAATAAACCTCCTCCATTAAGTTGGGTACTCGGCCATAGTGATGTGGGAAATAACGAATACAAGTATTATGCCTCCAAAGGGGGCTAATAAACACTCATGTTGCTAGTCAGCCTGGCTTCTGATACAGAGCACAGACCCATAAACACTTCATAATGACTGCTGTACGCCATTCATTTGATGTGGATAATGAATTGGCTGCTAATTCACCTGACCCACCTGAGAAGTTGTCTTCTAATTTCCAGCTACTCTGCTTTGAAATGGTCTCTTCTTTGAGGCCCCAGTCTCCCCACCTTACCCAGTGCATTGTGTCTACTCTTGGCAAATTTCTGTGATGCTATTGGTCGATCATCTTTGGGACTTTATGCATTCATTATAATTTTTTCCACAATTTCTTCAGATGACAAGTTCAAGAGATCAGTGTGGTGTTTACGGTTAGCAAAGATGTATTGTGTTCTTGAAGATTGCAAAGATCATAGGTTCTTTGCCCTCCTGGTGCTGGCATGGACCTCAAGGCCTTCCACATGCTAAGCAACTGCTCTATTTCTGAGAGAAGGTTTTATACAGTCTCTCTGCAGAAGGTGATAAATACATGAAATAAAAGTGCTTGCCAGTGTGGTTTGGCCATTTCATATTACCTTGCTCCTGGCAAGTATATGTCATTTTTCATTATACAATTTAGAAGTATCAGCTAAAACCTCCCTCAGAAATCAATGCCTGTCTCTGATTCTCAAGTATCAATGTGTGTCTCCTCCTGAGCCTGGTGACCTCTCACTAGCTTTCTGGCTTTTCTCAAGTATCACAGTATTGGTCATCTCCATGGATACTAACTTGAACTCTGAGATTTCATTCATTTGGTCTGGATATTGAATTCATGTTCAACAGTGTCTTTTTGCTGCTGTTTATTCATCTTTGAGTCTAGGTAGTTTTTTAATTCTATCTATCTATCTATCTATCTATCTATCTATCTATCTATCTATCTGTCTATCATCTATCATCCACTCATCTGTCTATCTATCTATGTATCTATGTATCTATGTATCTATCTATCTATGTATCTATCTATCTATCTATCTATCTATCTATCTATCTATCTATCTATCCATCCACTTACTCACCCTCCCATCCTTCCATCTATCTATCTATCCATCCATCCATATATCCATATATCTGAAGTGCCTATCTTTCTACCATAGCCACACCCATATGTTTCTGCTTCCTGACTACAGATTCCATGTGACCAGTTGCCTCCTGTTACAGCTGCCATGACATCCTCACATGGTAGACCGTAGACTGTGAGCCAAAAGAAACCCTTCCTTCTTTAAGTTTCTTTGTGTCAGGTGTTTCATTGCAGTGATGGACGAATAACGATTACCGAAGCCCTTTTATTGCAGCAGCATGGTGAGTCTAATATACAGAGCCATCTGCCCTTTAAATTTTGGCAAAGTACTCTAGGATGCATGCCTGACTGACCACAGACTTGACATTTTCTGCCCTTTGCTGTTTCTTGATCATGCATCCCTTCTTAGATGTGTTGAAATGTTCTAAGCAAATCCTTTGCCTGAAACCATGCTTGCTTGATCCCACTATTCCTTCCGCCCTCCTTTGCCCTCCACCCTCCAATCTCCTATCTTCTCCTACCCTCTCATCTTCCTTCCTCTCCTTCTCCTCCCCCTCCCCTCTTCTCTTCCTCCTTCCATTGCTTTCTTCATCTTCCTAGTACCCCATTTTCCTCCTCACTCTTCCTCCTTCTCTTTCTCCTCCCTAGAACATGGTCTCACACTGGGCAGAAACCAGCCTTAAGTGTGCCATCCTTCTGCCTCTACTTCTAAAGTTGTAAGGTTAAAGACCTGCAGCACCATGCTCCAGTTCATGTGATATATATTCAGTTCTTTTTGTAAAGTTAATACTTGTCTGTAATAGAGAATTTGAAGCTACCTAGCATTTCTGAATGGTGAAGTTGGGGATTGTCCGAGCCAGTAAAGTTACCTCATTTTCCCATTATACAGAAAGGACAGAGATAATTTAAGGAACCCCTACTGTCAGACACTTGGTTCTTTTCTGTGTCTTGTGACGTTATAATCAGTGCTCCACTTCCCTGTGAGAGAACGGACTCAGAAAGAACACTCAATGGCAGAGTGCTTTTAGAGCTGTTGGTGCCACCATAAAGTTATTTTTCCAAGGCATAGTCCTATTTGCTGCTCCTGCAGGGAGCAAATTAAAGGGTGTATTGGTTTAAACACAACCTGCACTAAGATCACAGTTCGCTCACAGTAAATGCTAAATAATTTAGATATCATGGCTGACACTCTTATGGTGACTTCCCTTTTGGACTCCTCTGCTGTTTCTACCTCATTGGCATTAAAGAGATGACAAAGGTCAGCATTGGAATCATGCAAATCTTTATCCCAACCTGCATACTGTGACTCAGGAGATGCTATCTTTCCTCTGAACTTTAGGAAATAATTCTTGCCTCCCAGGGAACATTACAAGGGCCTGATTCCAAGGTGGGCTAAGGGAAAACGAATGAAGGCTTCCTTTGGATGGATTGAAACAAAACTGGGGCTATCGACTCAGATTCTTATGGCTTCCTGTGCTTTCCTTGTGTGTTGTTTTGAGACAGGACCCTGATAGACCAGGTATCAAACTTGCCAAACTCCAGCCCTGCCTTCTGACGCTGGGATTGCAGACATGCAACAGCACACCTATTGCTTCCATAACTTAGTTCTGTCTGTTTATCTGCCTGCCCCCCTCTCTCGTGTGCTGTTGCACACTCCCCTTCTCTCTGTGTATGCACATTTGTGACCACACCCATGCATACACATGTGGAGGCTGGAGGTATCTCCCTCTGTTGCTATGCACCTTATTTTTTTGGCTCCAGCTTCTCACACTGAATCTGGGCTAGGCTGGCTGGATACCCAGCTCCCAGGATCTGCTCATCTCTGCCTCTCAGTGCTGCGGTTCACAGTGTACCTCACCATGCCAGACGCTTTCCATGTGTGCTGGGATTGAGTTCAAGTTCTCCGGCTTTCATCATAGTACTTTCCCATGGAGCCGGCCCCTCAGCCCACATGTTCTATTACTTAAAGCCTAGAGGGAAATGTACATTTTTTTTTTAGGACAGAATATGTCACAGAATCGTGGTTGGGGTTTTTGTTGTTTTCTGAGACTGGCCTTGGGCTCACTACATATTTGAAGATGCCCTCCTGTCTCCACTCCCAAGTACTGGGATCACCTGCCTATGCCACCACACTTGGCTTTTGGTGCTTTGCTTCTGAACAAAAGAATGGATTAAAGATTGACTGCCGGGTTCTCGGATTAATGTTAACCATAAGCTTGAGAAAGATTGTGACTCATTTCTTGCTTACTAGAAATACGGTGGGTATGTGGATAACTGCTACTCTGCCAAATGGACATGTCCAGATACTGTCATGCGTCCCTTAATGATGGAGCTGTGGTCTGAGAGATTTACTGCATAAATTCTGCCACCATGTACACATACTTCTCTAATCCTAGATAGGAAAGTCCACAGCACACTTAGTGGTCTAGCCTCTTCCTCCTAGTGCCAAGAAGCAGGACACAGCACGAAGTCAAACAAAGCACCAGAGAAAGTGATGTATATTGAGAGATGCAGTGAGCTGGGGCACATACAGGTAACCGTTGATTTAATGCAGAACCTTTTACAGAAACCTGCTATAAGTAGTAAGAGCACAGTGAATGATAAAAGTGAAAGCAGTAGCCACCTAAACAGCAAGAGCTGCTTTATCCTTACCAGGTACTATACATTAAATGTAGCTATGTGTGCTCCTCTTTCATTCATTTAAAAGACTTTATGTGTGTAGGTGTTTTGTCTGCATATGTGTCTGTGCACTATGTGTGTGCAGCACCCTCAGAGCCCAGAAGACGGTGTTGCATACCTTGGGATTGGAGTTATAGATGGTTGTGAACCATCATGTGGGTGGTGAGAATTTAACCTGGTCCTCCGCAAGAGCAGTCAGTGCTTTTAACTACTGAGCTGATTATCCAGACCCATTACCTTTTGTAAATGTGTGTGGTGTGGTGTGGTGTAGTATGGTGTTTGTGTGTACATGCAAAGGTCAGAGGTCAGCTTTAGGTATTGTTCCTTAGGAACTGTCCACTTAGGTTTTCAGACAGAATTTCCCACTGTAACATGGGGTTTGAAATTCAGTTAGATTGGCTGGCCAGCAGGCCTCAGAGATTTACCTGTCTCTGTAACTCCAGCATTGGGGTTGTAATTGCATTGCACCACCATGCCTGGGTTTTTACATGGGTTCTGGGGGTCAAACTCAGGTTCTCCTACTTGCAAGGCAAGCACTTTACTGAGTGAACCATTTTCTTAGCCTTTGTGCTCCCCTTCTCTGTGATAGGGAATGCAGTGAATTTGTTTATGTGGCACCACCACAAACATGGGCATAGGGAGTACATAATGACATTAGAGTGGCTCCCATGTCCCCAGAGACAGGGCACTCTCAGCCCAGTATGGTCTGACAGGTCCACCAACACATGCACCACCTGTTGCTGAGACATTGTGTGGTGCATGTCCAGATTTGGCTTGTTTCTAGCACAGTTATAAAACCATCATTCTGTTGTAACTCAGCCTTTCCGATACTGGCTGTCTTTAGCATCGTGGCCTGAGATTGGTTAAAAACATGGTAATGGGGGCTGGGGAGACAGTTCCGTCAGTAAAATGCTTGCTGCGGAAGGGTGGAGGTCTTTGCTTGATCCTAAGAACCCATGCAAAAAATAGAAGCCTGGTGTGGTGGTGCACATTCCCTGTTCTGGGAAGATGGAAGCAGGAGGTTACAGGGTCCCTGGCCAGCCAGCCTAGCCTCACTGATGGGCTCCAGGAGCGTGAGAGACCCTACCTCCAAAAGCAATGTGGATGACCTCCTGAGAAATGACACTTGAGGTTGACCTCTGCCTTCTACATGCATGCACACAAGCACATATGTTCTCACACATGTATGCACGTACACAATTGATAATGAATCCCTGCATTATTGGACTAGAAACTCTAGGGATTGCTCCCCCTGTATGTCAACGATTCCAAACCTCTGGTGTAGCCGTCTTTCAGATCATTTTGGTTCAGTACTTGGGGACCCCTGGATTTCCCATTCTCTCCCAGAATGTCGTTTCCTATTTTTATTGCTGGCTGCTGAGTGAGGATAAACTATTTCACACTGATGAGCCACCCTGGCTCTCTGGCTGCCAACCTTGACTTCAATCCTCTTGATAACCCTGTGCCCGGTCTCTAAGGATGTGCCCTTTATCTTGTTCACTAAGGCTGCTGCAAACAACTTTCTTCAGCATCCCCACAACTCAGCTTTATTACAAAATTTGCCCTCTTTTGGAGAAATAGATCTGATGCCGGAGGTTTTAATCACTGGGTCCTGCCTGCCCAAATGGCTCATCTGGTGTTTTTTGTGGGGCTCTCGCCATTCTACCATACTGTAAAATAGGAAGTCAAGCAGGAAGACACATTAAGACAGCTTTTTTTCACCTGCCAAGCATGTTCCAGGCATTTACATTTTCTATCAATGAGTAGATAGAGTGAACCCACTTTTCAGGTCAGGAAACTTAGGTTAAAAAAGTCTAGGAAATGATCCATTAAGATACCAAATATCAGGATTTAAAGTCAACTTTGCAAGACTATAGAGTCCTAGCCTGGAACCAAGGAAAAGCTTGTTAAGGGAGCATTTGAGTCCTGCGCCTTGGGAGACTGGAGAGCATCAGAATGAGGGTGCCAGATTCTAGGAGCCAAGCAGGAGTGTAGACTGAACAGCAGCCATCACATGCCAAATGCAGAAGAAAGAAACTGTGTAGGAAGCCAAGAGGAGAATGCAGGCAATGGCCCAAAGCATTGCATTCAAAGGTGGCTGGGCAAAATACAGAGGAAGATCCAATATGGAGAATGTGGTCAGGGTCAGGAGAGACTGAGTGATGGACCAGGAGGGGACCCCGATCTTGTCCAGTCTTGGTGGGATTATAAGGGCTCTTGAAACTTTGCTTACAGGGTGGCAGGTGCATCCCAGGGCACTTAGGCAGCAGGTCGGCAGGCTGATGCCGGTCAAACTTTGTTGCCGGGTAAGTTCACCATTTAATTCAGTCATTCAACAAATACCATGAAGTTCCTTTGCAGTGCCAGAGTCACCAGGATGCTGAAAGGAAAAGGTAAAAAAATTCTCCTTCTATTTCTGAGTACACATAACACTATATTAATAATCGTTATAATCATGGCAACCAACAGCCCTCGAGTGCTTAAGTGCAAGGCAGTGTTTTAATTACTTTACGTATATTAATACGTTCAATCTTAGCAACTACCCCATGAAGGCATGTGCTATTACTATTTCTATTTTACAATCTAAGAAGCTTTTGTGGAGAGAATTCACATCCCCCACCCCCATGCCTGACGTGTTGTGGCTGCCATAGCCTCTGCAAAGGGACAGGCTGGTGGCTCTTGGCTTCTGATCCCTGAGCTCTGTTGCCTCTTGTGTGGCTGCGCCGCTTCTCTCAGCAATCTTTGATCGCTTCCATTTTCATCGACCCGTGTTTTGTGCTTTTAATTGTCCTCACAGGCATTTTTTAAACAGTCTGCTTTGAAATGTGCAAGTCTTAATTGGTCTCGCTGGTGGACAGGCAGCACCTGCATTGTACTCAATAGTCATCTGTATGCAGATCACCCAAAGAACCACATTGTCATTTCCGAGTAGATATGTAGAGCCCAGAGCCCCGGGGAGACCCTCTGCTGGCTGCCAGGCAGATCCCCTCTCCCAGACATTCACTTATTTGGCATTTGTTGAAGAGGACATGTTTTTATATCTGTGTCCCAAGTTTCAACACTGGGGTAGGGTACTAAGAATATAAGCAGAGAGATCTGGCCTCAGAGAGCCTGCAGTTTGGCTGCGGAGGCCATCAGCGTAGGTACACTATGAAATTCAGTAATAGCCTAGCCAGGTACAATGAGGGCTAACCTAGCAGCCAAGATCACTGAGTTCTTCACAGGTTTGGGGGAAGGAATGGCAGCATGGCTGTTCCAGGGAAGCACTTTCTCTCTCTCTCTCTCTCTCTCTCTCTCTCTCTCTCTCTCTCTCTCTCTCTCTCTGTGTGTGTGTGTGTGTGTGTGTGTATTTCCCTCTCTCTTTTATGGCAAAATGTCCAAGATAACTAACTTCAATGAGGGGAGAGCAGGCAGGGAAGAGGGTGAGGAGATGAAAGAGAAATAGAGAAAGAGAGGAAGAAAGAGGGAAGAGAGAGAGGAGAGAAAGAGAGAGAGAGAGAAGGGAGGGGAGGAGGGGTGTTGAGAGAGAGAAAGAGAAGGCATTGAGAGGAGGGATGGAGGTGAGTAAAGAGAGAGAGAAGAGAAAAGAACAGAGAAGGGGAAGGAGAGAGATGAGGGAGGATGGAAAATAAGGGATGGGATGGGAGAGAGAAAGAAGGTGGAGAGAAGAGAAAGAAAGAAGGAAAGAAGAAAGAGGGAGAAGAGAGACACAGAAACAGAGCAGAGAAGTGGAGAGAGAAGAGGGAGGAAAGAGGAGGAATAGGAGAAAAGAGAGGCAATTGGTAGCCACTCTAAATGCTTGTTAGTACTGAGATTTTTTTCATATAAAATACATCCTTTTTGTTAGAACACAAAATAATGAAATTCTTTTTGACATTTTCATACATGTGTATTATTGTACTTTGCTCATATTTGACCCCATGCCTTTCCCTAATCCCTCCCCTCATCCCTCTTCCCAATCTCTTCCAGAATATTCCACCTGCAGATTACATGTCAGATATACATTCTACATATGAGAGAAAGCCTCAGAACCAGTCTTTGCTGTTTGCTGTCATCATTGGGAACATTTTAGAGGCACTCATACACAGACCCACATTTAACAAGGTATATTTGCTTGGCCTGGGGAGGCTCAGACAGCAGTATTTTCTTGCAGCGTTCTGACTCTGGCTTGTGGTTGAGATTGGGGAGTATTACTTTGAAGTGGGTCAGAAATTATTTTTAAACCTTGGCTTTGAACTTACCAGCTACAGCTTGGCATATCAGCTCAGCCTGTCAGAGCCTGATGTCCTTGCCTATAAAAAGAGTCCGAATCACATCCACTTCCCCAAATTATGTAAAATACAGTGGAATAGCCATCTAACAAGCACTCGGCGAGCACCATCACATGTCCTGAAAACGGACTTTTGTCTTATTTATAAGCAGTAGCTTCACTAATGAAAGCCAGGGCTGTGCAGAAATGAGTGTCAGGGCTTCTTGGAGTCATTCTCATGAGACTTCTTTGTATGGTGCATGCCCTTCACTATGTTTTTAACCAAGGTGGACATCACGGCACATACTCCATAATTTCTGTGTTTGTGAGGTGGAAGGGAGGCCGACACCCCCAGATCTGCTAAGGTTTCCACATTCTCAATGTCTCACATAGTCATGGTTGATTGAGAGTCTCCCTCCCTGTGATTTTCCTAGTTAATAGACTGGTCCCTTACGGGCCTTCTTTTTGTGTTCCAGGGAGCAGCCCCAGGACATGAGTGTACTGGTCAAAATTGACTTTCCACCTGGGACATCCTGCTGCTGTTTGTATCCCAGGATGGGAGGGATGCCACCTCCGAACTAAGCCAGTGTCTTTATAAGTGTTTCCTCCATGTTTCATGATTAATGCAGAAGGAAGATGCACATTCCACTGAGGGCATGGTGCTCAAACTGTAGCATCTGTCAACAATAACCAGAAGATTTGAAAACACAAATCACTTGATTTTACTCAAGTTTCTACTTATTGTTAAATCTGGGCTTGTACCCCACAAGGTGTCTTACAACACATGGACCATATTTTGGCTTTGAGCTATATTTTGGCTATGATTATATTTTAGCTATGTTTATATTTTGACTATGAGCTAATTGTTTATGTTTAAGGCCTAAGCCCCGTGGGTGGGGGGCACCATAGGGAAGTGGTAGAGCCTTAAAGAGATCAGGCCCCAGTGGGCAGAAGTTAGGCTATTGGAAAGTGAGGCAGTTCTTGGGAGACTTCTTGAGTTCCTGTGTGAGACAGTTAATTGTAAGAAGAGCAAGCTGAGCCCCTTCCATGGGAAGTATCATCAGCTGCACCTATGCATGCATATTCTGTCTTCTGGGAGGGGATATAGCTGAGAAGTGGTCTCTCTGAGCCTGAGTCTTGCCCTTTGAACTTTCAGCCCCCAACTTCTTTCTCTTCACAGGTAGCTTGCCTCAGGTATTTTGGTATTAGTAACACAGAGCTGACAGCGGATCTGCCACTGCTGCTGCTGCTGCTGCCGCCGCCGCCACTGCCACTGCTGTTGCTGCTGCTGCTGCTTCTACTGCCACTGTTGCTGCCGCTGCCGCTTCCGCCATCGCCGCTGCTGCTGCTGCTCCTGCTGGCCTGGGACCCACACTGGGAGAACCAAGGCCACACAGCCTCATTATTCCCATGTTTTAGGTTTTAAAGGGAGAGTTTTCAAAACCCAACTAACAGCACAACTGGAGCTTTATGTTCTTAAAATGTGTAGCTGGACACATGGCTCCTGTCTGCAAGCTCAGCACAGGGAAGTCTGATGCAGGAGGATTGCCAGGAACTCAAGGTCACTCTGAACTATATAGTGAATTCCAGGTCAGCCAGAGAGGCAATGTTTCAAAGCACCCAAAGGGAGAAAAAAAAAGCATGAACGAACAATTGATGTGATGTGTAAGGAAGACTGCTTTGTAAACACGGTGGCCTGTCTCTTTTTCTTATACTTAGGAAAGATGGTAGAAGGGTTCAGAGCTTGCACTCTGGAGTTGGATTTGGTGAGAATCTATCCTCAGCACTACCTGCAAGTATTAAAACCCATGAATGGCATGTACCTTCTCTGACTCAGTTTTTTAATCTGTAAATGGGATGAATTTATGGTCTCCACCACTGGGTAGTTGAGGAATAAAGAAGACAGAATTTATAGTACCTAGTAGAAAAGTTCTAAGTGTTATTGTAATAGCAAGAGTGATAAATGATTTTGAACACTATTCGTGGGATTTTGCATGTTTTCTGTGTTCGCCAGCTTTCAATTGCCATGACAACAGGCGAGGGGAAAACTGTAAAAGAGGAAATGCTTATGTTGGCTCAGGGTTTCAGAGATTTCTGTCCATGGCACTTGACTCTGTTGTTTCTGGGGCTATGGTGAGGGGCGCACCACGGGAGGGCAGTGTGTAGTGGAGCAGAGCTGCTTGCTTTGTTGTGGCCAGGAAGCCAAATAAGGGGTAAGGAAGAGGCTGGGTACAAGACATACCCCCCTGGGACTGATTACCTTAAGAAACCCAGGTTCTTCTTTCTAATATTTTCCTACTCCCTAATAACCTATCAGTTTTGAACCCATCAATGGATCGATCCATCAGAGCTGTCATAATCACTTTCCAAAGTCCTACTTCTGAACATTTCTGCACTGGGGACAAAGTCTTCACTATATGAGCCTCAGGGGGACATTTCAGATCCAAACTATGATACGATCTTATCTAGGTCTCCCAGCAATGCCATGAAGCTGATATCATCAGCCTTAAGATACACGGTAGGAAACTGAGATACAGAGTGGTTAAGGTGTTTCCCTGAGAATGCACGCATACAGGAGCACCCTGGGCTGGCACTTTACTCTGTATTTTGGCCATGCAGAGCCTCTTGGCATTAAATAGAAATCTTAAAAGGAGGCCAAAAGCCTGGCTATAGCGTGGAGTAGCGCCCTTTCCATGCTGTTCATCTAGAAGCTTCTTATCTGCTCAGTTTCTTTTTCTTCCAAGATGTACAAACTTTACTCCTTCCTCCTAGATGTCTCCCTGATGGACAGGACTGACTGAGAGAAATTTCAAAGTCCCCTCAGTGAGGAAGGCCATGCTGTCCATCACGCTCAGAGACTGATAGATGTAGTGGCCTCATTCACTTGACGGCAGCAACACCTCCCAGGAGAGCCACGCTATGGCGGGACCAGAAGCATCGAATTGCGTAGACACATGTTTCTGCAAGCTGGTTCTCAGAGGACCCACCTCGCAGATGAGACAGGGCCTTCGCTCCTGTATCAGAACAGGATGTGGGTCCGGTCTTTTTTTTTTTTTTTTTTTTCTGAGACAGGGGACTGAGCAAAAGTGAATATGTCCATCCAAAAATGGCAGTTCTAGGTTGGGGAAATAACTCAGTGGATAAAATGCTAGCTGCAGGCCATGGAGAAGGACCCATGTTCAATCCCAGTAATAAAACCCTAGCCCTTCAGGCTTGCTGGCTAGTCAGACTAGTCGAACCGATGAGCTTCAGGTTCAGTGAGCAAACCTGCTTCAAACACTGTGGTGCAGAGTGATAAAGGAAGGGCTCCAGCTGTCAACTTCTGGTCTCCACATGTATCCTCCCCACCCCCCCGCCAACGAACGTCCCTCTTCCACAAAACGGCAGTTTTAACCAAAATATTCGTGTCAGCTGCGGGTTCTCACTGTGCTGATAAGGAGGTCACTTCTGTGAGAAGGTTTCCTCAGAAATGCTCAGATGAGGGCCATGAAGCAGGCTGCTTGGGCTCTGGTGCACCATTATAAGCTCTAGGGCTGCTAGCGGCTGCGGTGCAGCTTTTAATCCCAACAACTGGGAGGCAGAGGCAGGTGGATCTCTGGGTTTAAGGTCTGCTGCTTTGCCTCGTAATCCAGGCTAACTGGCCCACGAGCTTCCAGATGGTTCTCCTGTATTCACCTCCAGCCTCACTGTTGAAGCACTGAAACTGCTGGCCTGCCGTCCACTACATCCATCTTTTTGTACCTTCAGGGGATGAAACTCAGGTTGTCAGGCTTGCTTGGCAAGTGTTTTTACCCATAGAACCATCTTTCTGGCCACCTACCAATTCTTCAGTTATTTCTTACTGTCCACAGCACACCCATCCATCAGAGACATATTTGCATAATCTATGACAGAAAATTCACAGCGCACATCCTTCAACTCTCCCTGCACACAATCCTGCCACATAACTGAAAACATATCTGCACACATGCAACACACACCACAATCTACAACATACACATACCCATAATATCATACACAACCCAAAATCCATATTACAACATCCCATAAACCAATAACTCACCCATATAACCCAAAGCAAGCACCAAAGTCTCACATGCATACAGTTCTTCAGTACATATAACCCATATTGTGTATAATCCATATGTTCTTATACAGCTCACAACATACGAACCAGAATTCTTCCCCCAGAAATCCAGTCAAGCACACAGCCCACAGTCCACACTCAGAACACACAAATTCCCCAGAGACACCACACTCCCCCTGATATCACACACACCCACATATATGATATAGACACAATATACATCTCTATCTCTCTTACACACACACACACACACACACACACATGCATATTAGATTTTTAAACTTTACTTTATCAAATATAAAAAGCTTCCTGATTTCCAACCTAAAGTAGCCAAATATCCATTCCTTTTGCTGAATCAACAAGAATAGAAAATGATTTGCTTCTTTAATTTTATGTGTATGGGTATTTTTGCTTACACGTACAGACATGGACCATGTGTGTGGAGTGCCCCTGGAGGCCAGAGGCAGCAGACGAGTCTCATGGAACTGGAGTTCCAGGTGGGAGTGAACTGCTATGAAAGTTCTGGAAACCTAACCTGGGTCCTCTGCAGGGCATCACATGGTGCTCTTTACCACTGAGTCGTCTCTCAAACACCGAAATAATGTTTTTGTTTGTTTTTAATTTTTTAAAGCATGACAAACAGAGAGGAAGGGGTGAGTATTCGTGAGGACCATGCTGAGCTCACTGGCTTTATACTTTTAGCAGAGTGGGGATCTCATTTCCCATTTCTCATTGTTACTAGAGAGTTTCTAGAATGATCTATTCTTCCTCACAGGCTAATATAGGTTGTGACAGCCTTGAAATGGGCCCTCATGTCTTGCACTTGTCCCATCTCCACTTCCCTACCAACAATTTCCTAGCAGATGTCATGAGAAAATTTCAGATCTGTTTGTGACCTTTTATTTCTTAGAGCTTCTAGCCCCTGGTCTTTGGATAAGAAACGAATCTTCAAGCAATTACAGCAATAGGATGCGCCAGGCTTTGGATGCCAATTACCAAATCTCTGTAGGTCCTCACTTCCCAGGACAGTATGGGAAACATTTGCTAAACTGTACTGTGAGAAGAGGCAGCACGGCCAGGCCTGAAGTCCAACCTTTAGGTTCTAGTTCGTGCTTGTAAGGACAGGAGTCTACTTTGATGTATTTTGCGTGGCCAGTGCAGCCTCACTGGGCAGCAGGGGAGGATGCTGACTCTCTCTCTTTTGTCTGCCAGAGCCTGTGGATGCCTCTTGGATACAGGAGTGGTGAGGAGGGTAACTGTCAGGACTTGTTGCAGAGCTAATGAATCCTGCTCACAGGTTTGTGGTGTCTGCTTAAGCTGCTGCTGAGAAGTGTGTGCACAGTGGTCTCCAGGCACTTAGCAGGGCTGGGAGGAGAGCAGCCAGCCCTCAGAGGGCAAGGGCCTGGTCCTGCTCTGATGATGAAGAAAATGATAAGACAGGGTGGGAGAGAGGGTGGCAAAGAGCCTGTACCGGAGACAGGTCTGTGTTTATCTTGAGATAGAGGAATTAAAACCTAGGAGGACAAAGAACACCCAGGAAAGGGAGGAAAGCATGCTAACCCACTGTGAGCTCAGGCTGGAACTGGGTTCATTCATATTTTGTTGTTGACTCTGACATACCATCTATCTATCCATCTATCTATCTGTCTGTCTGTCTGCACATCCATCCATCCATCCATCCATCCATCCATCCATCCATCCATCCATCCATCCATCCATCCATCCATCCATCCATCCATCATCTTCTATTCATGTATCATCTATCCATCCATCCATTCTATTTATTTTAAAAAATTGACTAATACATTAGCATTTACCATAAAACATTAAGTATGTAATTACTAGAGGACATAAATAATGGTCTTTAATTTATAATTTTTCTTATTTGTTCTCTATCAATTATTTTCACTTTAAAGTCATATTTGTAGTTGGAGGTCCATTGGAAGAATCTCAGTTGAGGTCTGGGTGTGTGATGCTATAACTGTAGTTGTCTTGTGCCTGAGTGGATTTTTCTCAAGGAAAGAAGTTCTTCAAAGAAGTGCTAGCTTCAAAGGCACTATGGTTGATTGAAGGGATGCAGGACCTCTGAGGGACCCTGTGATGTGCTGATTTCTCTTCTGCTCCACTGGCAGGGTATGGGCTCAGGAAAGGAAATGATCCTTGTATAAGCTGAAGTAGGTATGTGAGATTTGGAAGCACAACTGGGCCTGCTATGAGATGCCATGACCAAGGCCAGCACCACCCATGCAAGGGGTTGGCACAGATAGGATTCATACCAATCAGCTCCCCAAGGATTTTACTTGTTTTACCCATCATTGAATAAATGCTGTTAGCAGCTTTTTCTTAAGACACTAAGCACTAGCATCCAAGACTTGTACAGAAATCCTTCTCCACCCTGCCTCTATTGAGTGAGCTCCAGCTGCATGTGTGTGTGCATGTGTAATATGTATAAGTATATGAAATGTGTGTGTGCATACATGCATTCATATGTGTGTGTATTCTACTTGGGGAGTTAGGGGTTACTGCATACACTAACGTAGGGAAGGGGAATGATAAGAAAAGTGGCTCAATCTATATCTAAGTTTTCTGTTTTATATGCAAATATATAAATGTATATGTGAATGCATGTGCATGTATATGTGTATAGACATGTATCAATGTGTGTACACACATATGTATGCACATGTGTATGTGAAGACCAGAGAACAAACTTAAATGTCATCCTCAGGAACACTGTCCACCTCCTTTGAGACAGGATCTTACTGGTCTGGAGCTCACCAATTTGGCTAGACTGGCTGGCCAGTGAGCCCCAGGGATCCTCCTGTCTCTGCCTCTCTATCACTGGGAAAACAGCCAAACACCACCATGCCTAGTGTTTTTACATGCGTTCTGGGGACCAAACTCAGATGCTCATATCTGCAAAGCAAGCACTTTCTTAACTAAAGCATCCCAAGTCATCAAGTTTCCTATTAAATAAGGTAAGTGATAGTCTTGGGACTCAGTGTAGAGGCTTAGCATATGTGAAGCCCTGGAATCTTACTCCAGTAAAACCACACACACACACACACACACACACACACACACACACACACACACACACACACACACACACACACACAGTCTCTGGAATCACTGTGTTCTCAGCAGTCACATCAGCTGAAAGATGAGAGAAGAAACTTACTGAGATCACTAAATTCAGAAAGGATGGTCTAGTGCCTAAAGTTTGCGTGCTCCAGACAAGTGTAACCTTGAGGGGACCTAGAGACAGGAACAGGAGGATTCTTGGGGCTCACTGACTAGCCCTACTAGCCTGGTTGGTGATCTCTAGACCAATGAGAGGCGCTGTCTCAAAGGAGGTGGGTAGCATTCCTGTGTCTTTTTCCTTCCTGGCAGAGCATCCCCAGAGCCCTGTATTTATTTTTCCAACTGCAGTAAGATTCCCAGAGAGTTTCTCTTTCTTAAATCACACTCTCCCCTTTCTCTCTTTCCTTCAAATGTCTATCATCCTTTTAAATTTAATTAAGAGACACAAAAAGGCTTTCAAATGCTACCTAAGCTAGCAGAGTCACAGCTGAGACATAACAATCCTACCTCTAGGGCCAGAGTCTTCTGCATTCTGTGACCTTTGTGCCTTTGATATTCATGCAGAGAGGAGTCTGAAGGCCAGAGAAACTTCTGCTGCACAGTCGGTGAGGTCTCTGGACTTCTGCAAGACACCGATGGTCAGTTATTATCTAGACGGATGGGGCCATTGGCCATAACAGTTAGCAACCCCTCTATCAAGTAAATAGCCAGAGAGGCTTCTGACACTTCCAGTATAAAAGAGCAGAGAAGCTGTATTCTTCAGCATTACAAGGTTGTTTGAACAAGACCCATTAAAGAGATTGGTGTAAATTGCGCCTGAATCAGGGGTGATTTTCTGCTTCATACTCCTCCAGGGTTTTTCTGGGTATGCTGTGGTTTGAAGATAGTTTTTCCTCTCATGCTTAAATTTAATCCCCATTGTGAGGTATTAGGAGACTGGAAATTAAATCTGGCAATGGTGTTTAGAGGCAAATCCTTCAGGAGATAATTAACATTAGATAAATTCATCAGGATGTAGGCCCCATAACTGAATCCAGTTACCTTTCAGGGTCAGGACTAGAGATACACACAAGCATGGTCGTCAACTCCTTGCTCTCAGATAGTAGTTTCACCTTTTCCCTGCCTCACCCTCCTAACCAGCTCAAGCTTCGGCCTCCCCAGAGCCCTGTATTTATTTTTCCAACTGCAGTAAGATTCCCAGAGAGTTTCTCTTTCTTAAATCACACTCTCCTCTTTCTCTCTTTCCTTCAAATGTCTATCATCCTTTTAAATTTAATACAGTGGAATGCAGTGATCAGGAATGAAATGAATTAAAATAAGTTCCTCAATGAACAAATTCGGCTACAGCCTGCAAGCAAGAGTGACCTTCTACAGTAAGTGGTTCAGAGGAAAGGTTATGGGGATGCTGGGTTCACGTCAGACTCCACAAGCCACTCTCTGAAGTTGAGCAGCACCCTAATGTGTCTCAGCTTTGAGTCTATGAATTTGGGGAGATGACAGAACTGCCAGCTTCTACAACTCTTTGTAGGTTGGTGAATTACTGTGGGTAAAGTGCTTACAAAAGCACCTGGTGCATGTCAAATGTTGGCACAGCACAGTTCATATTACGAAGTAGACTATAATGGGGAGAGACTGTAAATGTGCTTATTTTTATTTTTTTTCTTTGCTTTTTTTTTTTTGACAGATTCTCTTATCCTGGAACTCTCTGTAGACACCAGGCTGGTCTTGAACTCACAGAGATACTCTTGCCTCAGCCTCCCAAGTGTTGGGATTAGTGTACTATCATGCCTGGCTTACTTTACATGCTTTATTTTGCTGCCACAAGCCAAATGCACAGACTCAGTAGAACCACACAATGACGACCTGGCCAACAAGGCAAAGTCCTTCTCAGGTAAATGCTGACTTGCTTCTGGGTGGCTCACCAAACTGGGCTGACTATCCAGAAAGAGTAGAGGACAGAGTGCACATTGTGGGATGCTGAGTACAGTTAGAGAGGGCTTCCTGAACACAGACTCTTCTCTGTGCAAAGACACAACTGAACTCAGAGGTTGAGAGACACCAAGAAATACAAATGGCAGAAGATAATCCAGGAAGACTGGAGAAAGTCCCTAAGCAGGAATGATCATGGTGATCAGGGATCTGTAAGGCCAACACTGCTGAGCTGAGGTGGGGCATAGAGGCAAAGCAAGGCAGGAGAGACGATAGCTGTAGAATCAAGGCCAGCAGGATGGAGTTACAGTGGTCTAGGTATCTGTAGAAGAGGCATGGAGAAAGACAGTGTGGTAGGTAGGAACAATGGGGTGTTTTCCATCTCTAAGAAAGATAAGATCATTTGTGGTATTGCATGGGAATGGATGGAAAAGGAAAGCATCATGTTAAAAGAAGGAAACCAGGCTAAAAAGACATGAGCAGAGTCTAGATATAGAATATAGCATATATATATATATATATACTGTTTGGGAAGAGGAAGAGGACCATTGAAGTGTGGACCAGAAGAGAGGGTAATGAGGTTATGCATATGAAGTCAAATTCCTGATACACATGTATGAAAATGTCACAATAAATATCTTTGTACATGTGTTTACATGCTGATTAAGAACACACAGAGAGACAGTTTATGAAAGGCTCCTCTAGTTTTAAATCTGAGCATGGAAGGGGGTAATCCTGTGAAAGATATAACTATGTTCAAACCAAGGACATCAGGCCCACCATTATTTCTTAAGCCATTATTCCATCACAAATTGCAGAAATACAGGCAATTCTGGCTGAGCTGTCCTTTGGAGTTGCACATTCCTAGTAAGGATGTGAATTTTCGCTTGGCATCTGAGTGGCTTAACATAAAATGTGCATGTTAAGTATGTGTCAAGAGCATAGAAACAGATGTGGGGAGAGTAGTGGTGGTGTGGAAGGCTGGTGGTAGTGGAGTAAGGCTTGGAGAATTGATCTCCAGAGAACTGAAGGAGCTAGAATGAAGCACCCGTCTTCATCTTACAACCTTAGAAGCCTCTTGAGTCTCAAGTGGTGACAAGTGAGAAAGCACAGAGGGGCTGAAGGGCTCTTGTATAACCTCACGGTTTCATGTTTTGTCCACACAGCACCAGCCCCACCACGACTGCCTGGGTGTTTGCTAAAGACACCAGGTGAATCCAAAGCTGCCTTTAACGAGGTCCTTGGGCAAGCTCTGTAAACAGCAAACATAAGAGGCTCTCCTTTATGACCAAGGTGAAGGAGTGCGCAGAGAGGGACTTATCCAGAGGCCGTGGGCGAAGGACTTTAGATTGGGAAAGACATGTGCTTCAGCTATAGCCTCCTGCATTTGCCTTGGGAGAGGCTTTGGGCTCAGTTTCCCCAAATATGCAAGGGGAAGAAAAGGCAGGACCAGCCTGCAGTGATTTTATTAAATTATTTTTCATTTCTTTGAGACAGAGTCTTTGTTTTGTAGCCCAGGCTGGCCTTAAACTTTCGACCTTCCTGCCTTAACTTTCCCAGTGCTAGGGGTGGGTCTGTACCACCAGACTTAGCTGTGGAGACCAGATAAGAATAGGTAAGTTGAATGGTTAGCAGAAGGCTGAAGTTCAGTAGATGGGTATCCTGTTGATCTTCCTCAGCACAGCAATGTTTGTCCTCTCTGAACAGATGAGCAATGTGAAGAATAATTAAAGCACCAGCTTTGGACTGGACACTTTTGTAATGGTGTTCCCCAGAGGCTGATGTAGAGTCTGTAGTGACATTGGGCATGTCAACTTCCTGCATTTTGGTTTCCTCACCTGGAACATGAGGATTGTCTCCTACCTGCTGCTTGGTAAAAATTTTATGGACAGAGTTCCTTGCTCTTCAGAGTGTCTGGTCAATAATGAACACTTGAATAAATATCAGCTGTCAACACAGTTACTCAGATCTCACTGTGACCATCTGGGGACAGAATCATCATTTTCTTCTATAGCTGAACAAGCAGGAGCCTGAGAAGTTGCTAGGAGAGGAATGTGGCTGTAGCTCAGTGGTGAGTACTTGCCTGCCTGAGCTCTAGGTTTAGTCCCCAGGACTGGAGGAACTCAAACAAAAGCAAAAATCAGAAACAGAATTTTCTGGGGCCTGAATGTGGGACCAGAAGTGTAAATGGAGACTGCACTTTCATTTCCTGGCTGCCCAGACCTGAATGATCACACAGAAACCGTTCTGTTTGACCAATAGCTTAGGGATATTCCTAGCTAGCTCTTACATCTTAAATTAACCTATTTCTATTAGTCTATGTATCATCATGAGGCTGTGGCTTACTGGCAAGGTTCTGGCGTCTTTCTTCTTCAGCAGCTACAATGACATTTCCATGATTCCACCTACTCTCTCTATATATCTCTGTTTAGATTTCCCACCTGACTTTACTCTGCTAAGTCATTGGCCAAAACATCTTTTTTCATCAACCAATAAAAGCAACACATATACAGAAGGACATCCCACATCATCTCCCCCTTTCTGTCTAATTAAAAGGAAAGGATTTAACTTTAACATAGTAAAATTACAAAATACAAAATATACAAAACAGGTATCAAGCAAGAATTACAGTTACAATATTTAATATATAGTCTATTTGTATCTCACAAAATTAAAGAAAATATTCTATCATCTATTTATCTTTGTGAGTCTATAGTTTCATATCTAACTTATCTTTTGTCATAACTAAGTGAAACTATAACTATCTGTCTTCAACTCCTTCAAAGACCCCAGAAAGATATAATATTACCTAAGTAAACAGGAAGTGCATTGTAAGCAACTTCCAAAACTCTAGAATTGACAGAGACATCTCGCTGTCTGGACAGTTACCCAAAGTTCTTCTGTAATGTTGGGGCATCCATCTACTGCCTACAGGCCCATAGTATCTGGCAGACTTTTCCACAAAGCAAGAAATTTGAAAGACTGTTTCACTTATATTGGCAGTTTGTCAGTCACTTTTTTCTGTGTCCTGCAGAATGTCTGACAGTTTCTTCTGTGAAGCAGGAACCCTGAAGGACCATCCTGGCTTTTGAAAAGTTCAGCAGTAACTTTTCTGTGGGTCCTGAATGTTCATTTCATACAACATACCATAAAGCAGTCCAGGCAAGATCAGTTTCTTTCCCAAATAGCTAGCCTTGTCACATTGAAGGCAAATTCCATAATGAGTTTCTTCAATGCCCATTAGCCTCTCTGAAGTAATTGGTGTTACCAGAAGCAGACATATCTCACTGTCAAGTCTAAGCAGTAAAACATTTTAAATGCCATATTCTATAGCTCTTTGAAAGCTTTAAAGAATTCCTATCCATCTGAAATATATCTCTGTACATCTAGAAAACCTAGCTAACTTGTTACAGTTTGACTATTATAGATGACTGTCTATTAATCTATAATTTTAATTATATATTACATTTAAATGAGCTGTAAAACATAATACCTTAAACAAGAGTAGAAATATATATATAACAAAATTGACCTTAAATTTGTATCAATAAACCAAAATCCATACCAAAGTATTCATTTCTATATCATATAACCATTTATTAAGAAAGATATTTACTGTGACCATTAATCACTTATAATCAACCCTACTTAAAACCCTATTTAAATGAAAACAAACATTTATAAATATTCATTTTGGGAATTTGGGCATAGTTTTCTCAAAACTGCTTCTGGCTCTTTGTTGGGCAAAGTATTTTTAGGGTTCATGGAGACATTTTTGGGGGAGGGGTGGTTTGTTCCTTCAAACCACATTAGCCTGGAAGGGATCCACAGGTTCTCATTTTCTGTGGAAATAAAAGCAGAACCTCTTTTCCAAAGTAACATATCCTAGACTCAAATTTTGAATTCAAGATACTTTTAAAATATATATGTTGGTTTAGCTTAATAGCCAGTACAATGAAATGTCTCTCTGTGCTTAGCTCATTCATAGTCAAAAAATTTGGAGAAAACACAATAATATACATAATCCAGACTCTTTGTGTATTTTCCATCTTTATATAGCCTTTGCCTCCCAAGTGCTGGGATTAAAGGCGTGTGCTGCCACTCCCAACAACTCTATTTCTTTTCTTTTCTTTTTTTTTTTGGTTTTTCGAGACAGGGTTTCTCTGTAGCTTTGGTGCCTGTCCTGGAACTAGCTCTTGTAGACCAGGCTGGGCTTGAACTCACAGGGATCTGCCTGCCTCTGCCTCCTGAGTGCTAGAATTAAAGGCGTGTGCCACCACCACTCGGCTTCTTCTTCTTCTTCTTCTTCTTCTTCTTCTTCTTCTTCTTCTTCTTCTTCTTCTTCTTCTTCTTCTTCTTCTTCTTCTTCTCCTCCTCCTCCTCCTCCTCCTCCTCCTCCTCCTCCTCCTTCTTCTTCTTCTTCTTCTTCTTCTTCTTCTTCTTCTTCTTTTTTAAAGAACTTTCTTTATCCTGTTTCTTTTCTCTCATTCCTATATATATTTTTAAACACACTCCAAACCATTTAGAGGCTTTTTTTTTGGTCAGAATCTGCTTTACTGTATATTTTTTTTTCTGACCACATGAATCTTTAATTTGCTAAGATATGGCTAGGATAAAGCAGTGACTTTGACGGCTGGATCGGCCCCACTCCTTGGCTTCCTGAGAGTCTAGCATTGTGGCGGAGGTACTGGTTGGAGCCATTTTTTTTTTCCTACAACTCTGTGGAGTTTTCAGGTCCATGCCACCACCAAGAAGCCTAATGCTGGCTACTCATAAAAGCCATTTAAGTGTTTGGTGGCAGAGCCTCTTAAAAGAGCTGTGAGGTTTTTGCTGCTAATGCTGAGTCAGGAAGCCTCTCTTAAAGGAACTGTGCCTCTGTTTGCCTCTAGAAAACAGAGTCCATCTGAGATTTCTACCAAGAAGTCATGCTTAACTCTGTTATTTTATGTCTAGAATCCCTTCTCAAGCTCTCTTGGGTTTTATGTGGATGTAGTTGTCCCATGTTGGGCGCTGAACGAAGCATGATTAATAAAACCTCAGGGAAATTGGGGTTCAACCTGAAGACCAGAGAAGCAAAGAAGCCAGTCACTGACTCTTACCTCAACCTCAGTCAGGAATGGCAATCCTGCCTCCAGGAATCTCACAATGAGACTGTATCTGAGAAGTTGCTAGAGAGGAATATGGCTGTAACTCAGTGGTGGAGTGCTTGCCTGCATGAACTGTAGTGTAGCTTCAGTCCCCAGGACTGGAGAAACTCTAACTAAAGCCAAAAGCAGGAACAGAAGTTTCTGGGTCCTGAATCTGGGGCTGGAAGATTATGAGTTCCAGGTCAGCTTGGGCTACATAGTGAGTTTCATTCAGCCAACCCAGGCCTAGAAGTGGCAGAATTTGAGCTCACATCTTAGCTTCAGAGGCGATGTACCTCATCAACTTAGAAACCTCTTCTCAGTCACTCAGAGACTGGGGAACAATCCTGCAGCCAGTCCAGGTCTGGTGCTTGCTGTCAGTTTCCTTCCTTCAGTAGCAAGGGCAAAAGCAAGTGGGACAGGAAGGGATCAAAGTAGCAGCCCAGGGAAGAAGTGAGACCCACCCTTGCAGCAGCTGCTCTGATATTCAGTGCAGTCCTTTGAAATGCTCGGCTCATTCCCTGTCAAGGGCAATTTGGAAATGTGGGCATGGAGGTGAGTGGAGGCTGCTCCTGACAGCAGCCCTTTCATTATGCATGAGGTGACAGGCATACAGCAGCAACTTGGGCATGACAGATCCATGGAGCCCCAGCTGAACTTGCCCTTGGTGCATGCAACAGATTTCACTAGAGAAAATAGGGAATGCACATTTGCGGGAGATAATTTTTATTTTGCAAACTCATTTGAAAAGATGAGGATGTCCCAATTACCATTGGGATGAAAGAAACATTTTGAATTTATGGCTTTGAATTCACACCAGATGTGAATGTACAAAGGAAGGCTGTGCTGCCCAGGAGTCAGGATCTTGAGCTCACATGTAGCTTTGTCTCTTGCTGTCCAGATGTGACTTTGCTCCTTATCACCTGGGCACCCTTGAGCAAGCCACACCTCCTTTTTGAGCCTGTTTTCTAGTCAGCAAGAGTAACAATCTGGCTGCCGAGGGAGACTGAATCAGGTAGAGCCATCAGAGGCTTGTGACAATTCCATTCATGCTAGTTGCCGTTAATGAGAACCGTGATATGGTGGCCTGATAAGTTGATTCCTGTGCCTTTTAAAAATGAGAAAGTGAGGAAAAATAATATTTTAGATTTCTCCTAATCACATTGTGTACTTTTCCCTCCTGAAATCACTTTGTCTGGTATGGCCTCATGTACAGAGACAGAACCAATCAGAATTGAATCTATTTGGGTATTCATCTCTACATCTGACCTTATCTCTGCAGCTATCATATATCTATCAATAACTTAACACTGATCTATCTATCTATCTACCTATCTATCTATCTATCTATCTATCTATCTATCTATCTATCTATCTGTTTTTCTATCATCCATTTATCTATCATCTGCCAATACCTAAGAATCACCTACTATCTATTTATATCTATCAATTATCTCTCTCTCTCATCTATCTATAACCATCATGTCAATATATATATATATAATTTATCTGTCTATAACTGTCATGTCAATATATATATATATATCATTTATGTCTTCTCTCTATCCATCATCAGTCATCTGTCAATCATCTATTTATCTATCATCTGTCTATCCATCATCTATCATGTATAAATCTATACATCTATCATCTCTCTATAACCAATCTATTTATCTTAGATGCTCTTTCCATAATGATTAAAGGAACAAAGGAGAAAGTTTCAAAACATTCTATTCCTCATGGCTAAGCAGGGTTTAACCTGGCTGTTTGAGTGGAAACTGTTGTGGACAGAACATTGTCTCATTACAACCTTTATAAACATATTAATTAATGCCTTGTATCACTTGCTGCTTACTCCATCTCTGTTCTACAACTCCCTGCCGTCCTGTTTAACAGCAACCTGGAAGGACTGGGCTGTCTGAAACCCACCTTATCATCAAGCTGCATCAGGAAATCTCTGAGCCTAAGCTGATCCCCTCTAAGCCCAAAGCCTAGAAATAAAATAGTGATTAAGAATAGTTTTTGAGCCAGCAGGGTGTCTAAAGTGCTTTAATAGAGTTAATTCTTTGGAATTCATTCTATAAGAAGAATTAATGGAGTGACGTAATTTCCAGAGTAATCTTTCTCATGGATATGATCATGCTCCCTAGGAGAGGAAAGTGAAAAGGAGAGAATAAGTCTGAGTTTAGAGTGTGATAATGATTGTCCCCTGTGTTTGAAAACTGTTGGTATCCCGAGTACTCACACAACCTCTCTTTCTTTGTCCTCACTGCCACTTTGGGAATGTGAATTGATTTGCCCGCAGCACAGATGCAGAAGCCCCTCCTGAGAAGCTTTTCCAGAGGGTCATACCTTAGGAATTGAAGGCTGAGCTCACACCCAATGTTCCATATCTCAAGTTCAGCATTCTTTAACATGTTTAAACCTTATAAGGGTGAGCTCAGCAGGGCTTAGCTTCCTGTCTTCCCCTCCTTGTCCTCTTCTCTCTGAGTGGATGATGACAAGTGTACCACTTGGGAGAACAGAATATCCAAGATGACTGAGAACAGTGCTTGCAGACAATTTGCAGAGCACTGGATCCTACTTGTTTTCTATAAGGGTAGAAGTCTTGACTCAGAGAGCACGTTGAGCTCTCACAAGATCTGAGCATCCTGGGGTTAAGGCACTGGCTGTTCTTTCTAGAATTCTGAGAAACCTTTCGGGGCACTCCCGGATCCTTAGTTACTCATGTTCTGAATAAGCAGATGCTTGCTGGACTTCATTCTACAAAGCAAACATGCCTGTGTTGTTGAGGATGCCTCCTCACCATCTTCATTTCCCCTGTGCTTCACAAGTCTCTCGCTGTTGGAATAGGCATTAGCAGTGTGGCTTTGTAATTAACTGGTCAACTAATTCAGTTAACAATATTAAGTAGGAGGATTACAGGCTAAATAATCAGAGAAGTTCCCATGGCGTGCTCACTCCATGTGTGTAAGTTCACAGAGTCTAACAGTGGTTCCCAGTTTAGAACAATGAGACTGACAGACTGCTCTTGTTCCAAGAGGGTCTGTGACATAAGATCCAGATTCCCCGGGGCAGTGAGCTCTAGTCTTCTGCTTACCCACATCTAGGCAATGCAAGAAAGAGAAAGAGGAAAGAGGGAAGAGGAGAAGGTAGAATGTGTGTCTGTGGGGTGGGGGTAGGGGGTGGAGGAATAGAATGGGGAGGAGGAGGAAAAAGAGGAAGAGAAGGAAAAGGATCAGGAGATGGAAGAAGAGGAGAAAGAGGGGAGAAAGGTGAAAAGAAGAGAATAAAGAAGAGGAAGGGAGGGAGGAGGAAGAAGATGACGGAGAAGAGATAGAGGAGGGAAGAGAGGAGGGAAGAAAGAGAGGAAGAAAGAGGGCAAGAGTTCCTTTCACAGCCTCCTGGATGTCCTGTTGGGGGCAACAGCAGGTCTGTGCACAGAACCCTCTGTGCAGAAAGAAAAGAGTTTTCCTGAAATATTTACATACTTGTAGGGCAAGGGTGATCTTTAGAGCATACCTACCTCGTAATGAGTTTGTTCATCACTTTAACTGCAAGCAAAAGCTTCTATTGCTTCCAAATAAAACTGCTGCTGTTTCCCACCTCTCCCTCCTTTTTCTTAATTTGAAAGCACATGTTTGTGTGCTTGTTTGTGTTTTGTTAGGTCTATTCCTCTGTGGGTCATAGAGAACATAAGAGAAAAGAGACTTCAATTTCCATTTCTTAAAAGGAAATAAACATTAATCTAAAATAGAATTTTGAGCAAGCAGAGGAAGACAAGGGGGGTGCCTCAAATCCCTTATTCAAGTACAAGTGTTGAGTGGGCCAGTAAACAAAGGAGCTATGGGCTTAATGAAAGCTAAACAAGGAAGGTGAGAACAGGCTTAGATAGATTTCTCAGGGGTCCCCACCTCTTAATTCTAGTGATGAAAGCAAAGCCTCTGCTGGTCTCTGTAGACATCACTATTCATCCCTTATCCCCCAAGCCTCATGGAGATTCTCTGCAGCTTTTTTGTGTTCATCAGCATCTTCAGGAGCAGAAGATGTTTCCTTGATTAACATAGGAAATGTTCAAAATATATGTCTGTTTGCATGACCATTAAAAGATAAGATAAAGGCAGACACCAACGCTGTATGTCTCAGCAGGAGATGAAAGTTCTCTTTTAAAATAAATAAAAATGTATAGTGTTTGTGAAGAGAAACATTGAGCAAACAGCAGCAGGTGAGGTACCAACACTGCAGAAAGCTGTGAAGATGGCAGTTGAATGACTGAAGCATGGGAAATAACTGTCTTTCGAAAAACAAGTAACCAGAATGCATTTGGTTGCATTTTAACAAGATGCTTGAAGTAGGAACCTGGAACTGGGTTCTGCTACGTTGGCTAGAAGTGGCCTGTCATGACAACACATCTGTGGGTGGTCATGGTGTAGAGGCCTGGTAAGGAAGTCAGCAGCAAGTTGTGATATTTTTCTGGCTGCTCAAATCCTCCTCACTGTAACCTTCTTTAAAGATGTGCTGTGTAGCAACTGAAGGGCTCTAGCTGGCCTGAGCATGGCAAACATGACACCACCAGCTTTTGCCTTTTATGCTTCTCCCCCTTGCTAAAAACCACTAGATTGTATTCCTAGAGCTAGCAACCACAGTCTATCCCTTTACTTGGCCATTTCCTCCTTCTGAGGCTTAAGGTCCAGCTCTCAAAATACTAAAGTCTAGCTATTAAAAGCCCTCTTCTGGCTACTCTAATTAACATGCCCAATCAAAATTAATCAACTCATCCTAACATGGGGCTTCCCTCTTTCCCTTTATAAACTGCCATTTGCCTCTAGGTCATGTCTGTCTCCTCTCTACGTAGAGGCAGTTCTCTGTCCCTCTAGGGCAAACAAATCTCTTTGTCCTAAGAACTTGGTCTTGGTGTGTCCTGCGCTGACTCTGGTCCTTTTAACAACTCAAGGCCTTGAGTTACCTCCCATTTCCCTGGAGGACAGACCAGAGGTTCTAGAACTAAGCCAACAGCAAGAGCCTTCCTGGGAGTTTGAGTGTGAAGACGCTGACATAATGTGGGCTGTAGATGGGGCTGGGCATGGAGCTCAGTGCTAAAGTACTTGTCTTACGTTGCATGCTTGCATCCCATGTCCAGTATTGCAAGACAAGTGAACAAATAAACAAGTTATCAAACAAACAAATGTGGGTTACGGAGGAGGGATAACTTTCCTTGTCAAGTCTTCTCCGAAGATTTTAGGTAATGTGTGACATTTGGAGTTCCTTGTTCCTTCTTCATTTTCAAAGCCCACTTTCCTTCATGTGTGACACACATGTGAGCACACTCACCCATGACAGAGGATTCCTTCCCTCTCAGGATCAAGAAGGAAAAGGAAGTCAGTTACTATCTATCAGCTCACTTTGTATGTGACTCTTCAGTTTGGCTAGTTATTTGTTGCTTATTGGATGATTTTTCTCCCTTTCAATGCCTTCCTGATTTTACCATGTAGCCCAGATGGTAAACAGTTAAGTTTTAGTTCTGTTACTGTGTCTATGAGCCCTAGGTTGCAAATTATATATGGAAGAGGTCTTTGATGGGTCAATCTCTAACTCAAGGGCCCAGGATAGCAATTGACACAGAGAATTTTCATAATTCCTTGGAGGAATTATTGCATCACTGTATACACTTCCTAAGATACAGAATTAAGCCAAGTGCCCATTAGTGTTTGAAGGCATATGGAAAATGTGGTCTGTCTACATGGTGGACTAGTACTCAGCCACAAAAAGGAATGAGTCCCAGTCATTAACATGGATGATCCTAGAGGATAATGATGCTGAATGAAATTAGAGGTACCGAAAGGCACAACCATGCATTCTTATTCGTATGTGGAGGCTCAAAAAGATGGGCAACAAATGTGACAATTACCAGAGCCTTGGAGAGGAGAAAGTCGGGGAGAAAGGATGGATGGACGGGTGGGTACAAAGAGACTATCAGAGTCCAGGTATGGAGGTACACAGCTCTAATCCCAGCACCAGGTGGCTGAGGCAGGAGAAGCATAAATTCAAGACAAATTTGGTGAGACACAGTCTTGAGAAAAGAAAACCCAAACCATATTGCTGTGGAATATTATTTTAACTGGGCAAAGATGTGTTACATTTGTTTATGCTGCACTTGTTTAACAATGTTCGGATGTGTGTTCAATTATGTAAAGATGGGTTGCATTTGTTTATGCTGCATTTGTTTAACGATGTACAGATGTATGTTTAATTATGTAAAGATGTGTTGCATTTGTTTCACCCTGCCTGCCTTAGTCACCTGATTGATCTAATAAAGAGGTGAACATCCAATAGCTAGGCAAAAGAGAAAAGACGAGAGAAGGAGGAGAGAACGAGGGAGATGCCTGGGGCCAAAAGCAGTCAACCAGCAGACATGAGAAGCAGTGAAAGTAAGGTACACAGAAGGAAAGAAACGTAAAAAGCCCCTAGGCAAAAGGTAGATAAAGAGAAACAGATAAAGAGAAAATTGAAGTTTGAAGAGCTAGCCAAAAACAAGCCTAAGCTAGGCCAAGCATTCATAACTAATAAGTTTCCATGTCATGATTTGGGAGCTGGTTGGTGGCCCTGTAAAGGAAAAGCCTGCTACACTATATATGTATATTGGCACATTAGGGAGACTGTAGTTAGCCACATTCATTTATATTTCAAGACGGAAGAAAGGAGTTGGAATGTTCCCAACACTAGGAATGATAAATATTTGGGATGATGGATATGTCAGTTACCCTGATTGGATGCTTACATATTGTATAGACAGGGTGAAATGCCACACTATATTACCCAATTGTTATACAGCAATTAAAAACATTTTGGGGTGTAGAATCTTCTGGATATGGCATGGCACTTCACTCATGAACCCAGAGCAGCTGCGGTTACCTGCAGGAGATCTGTAGATCAAGCCAGGCGATTTACCAGCACAGATGGGCAGGGACTCACAAGGCCACACCTCTAGTTGAGGAACTGTTGGAAGTTGATGGTTGGTGTGGGGGGGTCATATTTCTTTAGGATGCAATTGCAGAGTTGTGTGGGGTCAATCATGCTCCAGTGACCCCACACGCCTCAGCACACATGGGCAGCACTAATTGAACTCACTAGGTTATTTTAAAAACTGAGATGGCATTTTTCTGGGGAGATGGTTCAGTGGTTCAGAGCACTTGCTACTCTTACAAGAAGATCTGGGTTGGTTCCTAGCACTCATATCAGGTGGCTCACAACTGTGTGTAACTTCAGCATCAAGGGATCTGGTACCCTCTTCTGGTCTGTGTGGTTACTTGCATGTAGGTGGTACACATGCAGACAAGCTGGTTCACACACACACACACACACACACACACACACACACACACACACACACACATCAATCAGTCAATAATAGAAGACATAAAGACGGGAGAGGCACATATGTAAGGTATCCAAAAGGAGTGGGAAGCAGTAGTAGGGAATGAACATGACCGAGATATATCGTATACATATATGAAATTGCCCAAGAATAAATTAAAATATTATGAAAACTGTTTTAAAATGATTGGGTGGAGGTCTAGTCTTACTTAGAAATGTAAGTTTTGAATAGGAGAAACTAATGTCTCAATGAGAAAGGATGTAGGAGGTAACTACCTCAGTCCATAGATGTCCTTTTGAGAGAGGAGATGACCCTTCCTATTTTCACATCAGATGTAGCTCCTTATGATCTATCCGTCTTCTCTTTTGCCCTTCTTTGGGTGTGTTTTGATAGTCTCCACATTGTATGGTTGTCTCCAGGCTCTGGAGTTTGTGGACAGAGGGGCAACTTAATGTGAGGTGAGTATGCCCTATTCAGTGAGGGTCTTAGCTTGCCAGGGACGCTTGTTTTTTATTCTGGAATAAAGTTGTCACAAAGGAAGCTTCGAGCGTGCTGAAACAGGAAGCTATGTGCCAGGTTGACCCGAGTGTGACCCCTCACCAAGCCTGGGAAGGACAGCTACTGGGGACTCACCTACTTCTCCATGTTTTGCTTCTTTGCTCATAGGATAGTGGTGTCCCCTTCCATCCAGGGGAACTGAGCCAAATGGGATGACATAGGCAACTCTGTGCAGCACAGGATGCTGAAGTGGGGTGATGCTCTCAGAGGGGAGCTAAGCAATTACTGTTTTTTCCTCAAGCCCCTTCCAGGGAGGATGAGAAAACATCCTGTATTTCTAATGGCTGAAGGTGTCTGGGGAGTTCCAGTTTATTATTTTAGACAATTTCGGTAAGACGAGACTTTGTTTTAATGCCATGACCTTTCTCTGTCTAGTGATATATCCTTCCTGATCACAATGCATGTGCCTTTTGTACATTTTAGTTTTGTAGTTCTTTTTATATCTTCTTAGCACTGTTAGAATACATACAATCAGTCTACAGCACAGCATTACCGGTGAAGTTCTAAAATATGAACAATGCATCATGGGTAGGACACCTAGAGAGGAGCAGAACGGCCTTGGAAGGACACTTAACGGAACTTTACACTTCTCACAAAGAAGGCTTTTTAAAAAAGATTTATTTTTAACTTTTAAAATTTATGTGTTTGTGTGCCACCCACCCACTTTCTCTCTCCTCCATGTGTGTGTGTGTGTGTGTGTGTGTATTTGTGTATGTGCGCGCACATGCATGCACGTGCACATGAGGGACAGACAGGGAGAAGGAGAGGGGGAGGGAGAGAAGAGAGAGAGCTGTTAGGGCTATAGAGTGAGACTGTCTCAAAACAAAGCAAAACACCCTCAAAACTTAAAATACTTTTGTGTGTCTGTGTTTTGCTTATGAGAAATTTCACACATTCAATTTACCCATTAAAAAGCTAAAATCAACTTTTGCTTAGTCCTAGGACTATTCAGTCAGCACTGCAAACCAACTTTAGCTTTCCTCCCCTTAAAGGAACCCTGAGCCATCTGCTGTCTTTGTTCTTGTTATCTTCCCACATCTTCCAGCTCCAGGACAGCATGACTTTACCTGTCTTCTGCTGATTCACCTGTTCTGGACCCTTCACAGGAGTGGGTCATAGGCAGGTTTTGTGACAGGTATTCTGTTACTTAGCATGGCATTTTCAAGGTTCAGCCACACTGTAGCTTTGGTGTCTTCCTGCTCCATGTGTGATTAATCAGTTATTTAATTAGTTTAATTTGTGCCTCTTTTGCCCCATTCTGTCTCCTCACTTTTGACATAGGGAAAATTTCTGAGCCAATTTAAGCATTTCTGACTCCAGGCTCTGGGGACAGCGATGTCACACTTATCTGTATTGTTGAATGGGAGTTTTCAACTTCTGAGGGAAGTCTGAGGAGACCATTATCCATGCTTAGGAATGAGGAGAGCAGAGAGCGAAAGCCTTTTGGAATCAGTGAACATGGCGTAATGCATTCGGCTTAAGGAAGACACAGCGCCCTGAGGGATCCTTCTGCGGCAGAGCCTTCTTTGCCTGTGCTTGGACGGAATCTCATCTCTTTGCTTTCTTTCTTCCCTTTTCTTTAATCAGTACCTTGGAGAGCTTTGCTTTTCCATCCTTTCTCTCTCATTGTACTTTGACCACAGGGTACTTGCATATTCTCCTTCCTTTGCCTTGAATAAATTACCTGCCTGCTTTTCCTTCAATTAATTAGCTCCTGTGCACCACTTACAAGGTCCTGATATCACTTCCTCCATCCAAACCCAGATCCCTGGGCCTTATTGGAGGAATGTGTAAATCAACGCCATGCAAATTAAGAAGCCACAGAGTGGTGCAGGTAGAGACCAAAGCACATTGTGGTTAAGTTAGAATAGCTAGTGTTGGGAACATTCTTCTGGTTCTATGGATACGAGAGACGTTAAGATCACCCTCTGTTCTATAGGGAATTTGAGACCAGCCTGGGCTACTCAAGACCTGACTTAAAAGTAGAATTTTTAAAAATGAGCGAAGGACATGGTCTAGACAAATCTCCAAAGAATTTTAAGTTTGCAACATGAAAAAAGTTCTATATTATTATAATTAAGGAAATTAAAGATACAATTAGATGCCACTTGACACTATTATGGTGGCTGTTACCAAAATAACAACCAAAATTCCAAAACAAGTGAAAGTTAGGGTAATAAGAACTTAGAACTCTGTGCTGGACTTGTGGGGTATACAATGTGTCTCCCTGGAAACGACGATGGAGGATTCTTTTTAAAAAATTACAAATAGAATTACCATGTGAACCTATAGTGATAGCAATCCTATTTCTTGGCATATAGTCTCAAGAATTGACAGCAGGAAGTTGACCAGATGTTTGTATATCCACGCCAGCATAAAGGTAGAAGCAAATCAGAGGCCTACTGATGAATGATGGACAAGCAAAATGTGGTATGCGCACTATAGAAAACTATTTAGCCTTGAAAAGGGAAATTCAGAACCACTACATAATACAACATATAAAAGGCTTGAGGACATTGTGCTGAGTGAAAAAAGTCAGTCACAGAGTAACACACACTGCACAGTTCCGCTCATGCCTCTGTCTAAGGCAGGCAAAGCCAGAGAGTCATAAGTAGAATGGTGCTCATCAGGAAGTTGGGGAGGAGAATTAGGAGTTACTTAATGGGCATAGAATGTCAGTTTGGGATGATGAAGAAATACACTGCATTTCGATGCATGAGATTAAGATTGTACTCAATGTTTAGGATCAGTTTAGGTCCTGCGTATTTTACCATAATAAAGAACTAAAGAAATATTAGCACACAGGAGTAGAGCAGAACAGCAGCCCTGTGGTGGTGGCTCCTTGGGGAAGGAGCAGGACAGGGACTTCACCAATGCTCCCTTCCTAGCCCACCCCAGCTAACCGAGGGGGAGGATCAGAAGACTGGCTCTTATGAGCAGCTTCACGGCTGACCCCCAACCCAAAACTCAGGCCAAGCTTTCTGTTCCACTTTTGCGAAGAACCCCACCTTTTTCCAGCATGGCTGTTGTTTCATATTCGACCTACACTCCAGTGTGTGTGATCGTCTGATGGACTTCCCTGTGGTTAGGCTGATGCATATGACATTACAGCTCTTGTGTGGTAAGGAAAGAGTGGGTATCTGCAATCTCATTTAGTTCTGGACTCAGTGGAGAGTGAGCATGGGAAATGTCCACATTGGTTCTGTCTGGAAAATCTGCTCTCAGCCTTGGGCTTGGCGCAGAAGTCTGCAGGCCTTGAACTGGCAATCCTCCTGCCTCAGCCTCCAAAGGAGGTTGATGGGTTAATATTTGTTGAATCATTGAACTAAATTCTTCCATCGAATATAGTAAATTAAAAGATGCAAAACTTTAATTCTCTGAAAAAGGACACACCTGTGGTGAGAGCACACTAGTTAAGATCAGCAGTGTTTGGTGATTTCAAGTCTTGATTTTATAGTTTTGGGAAGCACAACACAACAAACTTAAAATCAATTAAATATCACTTTCCATTCCATGTGGGTTCTCACCATGTTTCAGTGAATAGGCAGGAATTGGCTTATGAAGATGAGTTCGCTTTCAGGAATAAATTTCCATTACATTAAGGAATATTAGAGTCAAACAGGAACCCCCATTTCTTCAACATCTAAGTAGACATGGGAGCCAAGACCAGGACTGGGATTTAGACATACTTGAATCTATTATCACAAATATTTTTCCATTGATTCTTTTATTTTTTTTATTGTGCCTGTTTGGATTCGGGTCCAGTGTCTACTGCATTCTATTACCAAGTAGTTGACTATCTAAAAGCAACATCCAGAACTTTCAAACGTTGCAGGCAGAGCCTGCCTTGCTGAGCCTTGCTCACATTCCACAGGAATGCTGAGCAAAACTTTCCCCCTTTACATACTTCCATACCACCCTGACATTCAGATGCGATGCTTATTTCTGGATGTGGGCTGCTGTTTCCATGAATATATCTTCCTACATGTGTGTGGAGAAGTCAAACAGTATGCTGGCTAAAGGAACAGCCTTTGGATTGGATAGCTTCAGTGTGAAGCTCAGCAGTTGATCACGAGCTGTGTGAGTTCAGACAAGTTACTTAGTTTCTCTGTGTTCTAGGTTCCTGATTTCTGAAATGGGATTAAAATGTACAAAGATCTCAAAATACATCCTGGAATGTAAAAAGAGCTCCAGAAATAAGGTTATTAATATAATCATCATTAATAATATTGTGTTGTTACTGATCATGTAATGACAATAATTTGATCTTTTTTAAAATTACGTGTGTGTGTGTGTGTGTGTGTGTGTGTGTGTGTAGGTCAGAGGGCAACTCTGGGGATGGATCAGGTTCTCTCCTTCCACCATGTGGGTTCTGGCAACAGAACTTAGATCATCAGTCTTGGTGGCAAGCACTTTTACTCGATGAACCATTTTCTGGCCCAGTCACTTGCATATTTAAACATGAAGGAAATATTTCAGAAAGGCTCCCCAGGAGACTGAAGTCAGAGAGAGAGAGAGAGAGAGAAAGAGAGAGAGAGAGAGAGAGAGAGAGAGAGAAGGAGAAGTGGCAGTCAAATGAAGTTCCACAGTGTTTGTTTGTTTTCTTCTGCTTTTATTAATTGTGGTCAACTATTGAAAAGTCAGGAAATGTCAGGCCAGATTTCATAAAGATTTTGGAGTTTGTGATCTATATTCCATGCAGTCAAGTTGCAGGTAAATTATGATAATAATATTAGTAAGCATTTGTATGTCATTATTACAGCCCAAGAACTTTATATGTATGAACTAAATCAATCATAAGTCTTATCTATGTGTGCGTGGGGGGTCTGGTAGGTTTCCCATGCTGCAGTGTATGGCCCCACAACTGTGCACACATGAACATCATTAAATGGACTTGGTTGTGGCTTTTTTTCTTCCTTCAGAACTGATTGTAGGAGACAGGGAGCAATCTAGAAACTAAATGAGAGACAAAACAGCAGAAAAATCAAAAGAGGAGAGGGAACCTTAGCTCAACATCACCATGGGAGATCCAAGGGGTCAATGAGGCACATTTTCCTAACATCAGAGCTGGAGACAATTGCTCTTAGGAAATGGACTCAATCTTAAGTGGGGGAGAAGCAACAGTGAACTGAAAGAGGTATGGGGAGAGAAAATGCTGAAGTTATCACCAGAATGCACCTCCCTAGGAGGAAGCCTGCTTCCATCATGGAGTGGGATTGCCGTAAAGAACCGTGGGGTAACTGTGTTGAAAGGAAGCACAACAATATTTGGAGCTTGTGGGCATGGAGGTTCTAGTACCTCGGATGGACACGTTCCCACATGGATGTATGGATGACTTGGAGACATTAGACCCCGCTGGGACAGTCTAAGATGTCAGAGGCTTTGGGGACTTTGATGCATGGAGCCCCCTGGAGATACAGAAAAGAAGTTCCTGTTTCTGAAACAATATCCCAGATCACCTGGACAAGACCAAATGATGCTCTGGTCGGGGTGGGATGTGGCTGGTACCGTCTTACTAATGCCAGGAAGCAAGGCACTCACCGGTTTGTCTCTGCCCAGGCAGTATCCTAAAGCTTTGAATGGAAGAGCCTTACAACTTGAGCACCACATTCAGTCACACGCTGCAGATGAAATGTTCTGTGGCTGACATGAGCCTCTGGGTCCCTGCTTGTTGCTATGCTATCTTTGATGATAACCTCCCCTTTAGTGTCACAGGACACATGACCTGCTGTAGCCATGTTCCCAATCATGTTCCCAATCAAGTTAGGTTAAATGCCAAAAATGTGTTGCCACTTCCCACCATCTTATTCCACATGCATTAGTTTTCTGGTGCTGTGTGAGATACTCAATACAAACAACTTGAAAAGGGTGAAGGTTAGATCTGGGGAGCTGGCTCAGTTACTAAAGAGCTTGCACTGCAAGCACAAGGACTAGCACCCACATAAAAAGGGCATGGCAATACACACCTAGACAAAAGAATTTCTGGGGACTGTGGTCAATTAGTCTAGCTGAATTGGTGAGCTCCAGGTTCAGTGCGAGCCTGCCTCAAAAATGAAACAAAACAAGGTTGAAAGCAACTGAAGAAGACATCTAGTGTTGGTTTTTGGCTCCCACATGCACACACACACACACACACACACACACACACACACACACAGATACACATACATGAATACATGGAAAAACGGTCTATTTTGGCTCCGGGTTTCAGAGGTTTTAATTCATGGTTGGCTCCATTGCTTGGAATCCTGTCTTGAGGCATAGCATCATGGTGTGATCACGTGGCACCCATCTTACAGCATCTAGGAAGCAGAGAGAAGGAGCTAGAAGAGGGGGCCAGGGTTCCAGTATTTCCTACAAGGACACGCCCAGTGATCTAATTCCTTTCGTTGTGACCTACCTCCTAAGGGTTCCAGCCCATCCTAGCAAAGTCATCCCCTGGGGATCAATATACTTAGACATATTCATATTTGCATGTGTGCAACTCTAAAAAGGGTCATCCTTGGAGAAGCAAGCTATCATGAGTTCCACAGTCGATACAATGAAATCTGTCAATAACCTGACCATCCTTAGGAGGCCACTTTTCTCCAGTCAACATCTCATGAGAACATTGCCAACCACCCCTGGTGCCTTGAGAAGGGACCCCAGGCAAGACTCTGAGCTATGAAGCCACATCTAGACTCCATCTACATTTGGGAGATCCTTAGTGCAGAGTTTTGTGCTACTAAGTCTACGGCAATTTGGTAAATGGAAGCAAAAATAACCCAGGACAGTTCAACCATCTCCCCGAGGTTCAGGGAACATTGCAGAAAGCGGGAAGGAAATATGTAAAAGCCAGAGGATAGGGAGATGTGCAGCACAAAACTGTCTTCAAGCCACTGCACCCTGCAACCGGTGTGCTGTGGTTACTTGTGAAAAACCTGCCCCAGATTGGGTCCTTCAATATTTAATCATGGATGGAGGATGCGCTGAAGATGCCCCAGACTGATGGTTTTGATGGAGGTGAGTCGTTTTCCTCAGTGATGTCACTGTTAAGTTACCTTTGCTCTTTCAACACCCCACCCATGCTCAGGCAAGAAGACTCTAAACTCTACGAGCCACACAAAAAGAAGACATAAAAGTAGGAGAGGGGACTTGTTAACAAGAAGTGTTCAGAGAGAGAAGGAGGAAGATGAGAGAGGTGAATGGAAGGTGAAAATGCTGAAAACTCCTTAAAGAAACAAACAGAACTGTTGAACAAAAGAAACAATTTAAAATCAATAAAAGGAATATGCACATATGCACATACATATATACATAATCAAGTCCTTTGCACAAGAGGTTGAGTTGAACTAGCTTCCAGAATTCAGACAATTGAAGCCACTTGGGTTTCAAATACTCCCTCTTCTCTACTTTTTAAAAGTCTTTTTAAAGGTTTTGCTTCCTTGTCTGTAAAATGGAGATAAAAGAAATCACCTAAATCATAGCACTGTGGTAAGCATCACCCATGCAAAATTGTTGCACATGAAGCAAACCCCCAGTAAACGTGGGTTTGCACAATTCTCTTATCACTGTGCTGCATCACATCCAGTTCTTGTCATGAAAACATATCCTGTTAGAGAAATGTTTGTGCATTTTGTGTGTGTGTGTCTTAGCACAATACATGTAACATTTGCTGGTTCACTCAACCTTTGATAGAACACTATAGTCTGAAGGTCTCATAAGCAGCCAGTACTGGAAATCTGGGCTCTTCTTTTGGAGCTAAGTCCCATTATCTAATATATTCTCTGAGGAAGCCAAGCCTTACATGTCTCTCCACTTGGGCAGCATGTGGAGGGGGAGCGGATATATTGTCTATAAGTACAGTAAAAATATTTTCCCTCACCAGCCCTGTGGCACCTGAGATTCTTGGATAGTCATTAGTTACTTTCTCAAGTTATGTTAGTTTTTAGATCTATTATCAATGAGTAGCGTGTGAGTACATTGTAGTCACACATCTCATCTCAAAACCGCACCAGGATTTTATAGCAATATTGTCATGCTAGTGGGTGGTCCAGCAAAGGGTAAATATTTCACACAATGAACATGTGTCAGGAATTTCATTTCTCTCTCTCTCCATGGAGCACCGATAGTTATCTTCTCAGAGGAAAATAGCCAAAGGCAAAAAGATGTGTTTTCTGGTGATCCCCGAAGTCTCTGTTTGGAGGAGGTGACCTCTTCTCCAAAGACTGTCCACATCAACATAACTAGGCCACACTTCCCCAAAGTTTATGAAGCACTGGACTCATCTGCAGAACATGTTAAGAATGCAGATTCCTGGGCTGGGATGCAGCTCAACTGGTGGAGCTTTTGTCTAGGATGTGCAAAACCCAGGGTTCAAGCCCCAGCACCACCTTCACAGGCAGCCATTGCTTTCTGGTCTCCACATTCTTGGCTGGACAGACCTGTTGAAGCAATATACACTGGTTTCCATAAAGAATCCTATCAGAGGGACAAACTCTCACATCCAGAGCTAAAACTGTAAGTGATAGAGGCAATAAGCTTCAGAATGGATTCCCTTGCCTCAGGCAGACAGACACTGTAAATCTCACCCAGAAGTCAAGATGCTGGCTAAACTCATTATTTGCTGTTCAAGACTCCTCTTACACTTCTCATTCTTTGTAAAATTTATAATCTCTAAATCCATAGCCAAGACCCAAGGCTCTAGGGAGGGAGCAGCTGGAAGATTTAAAAGTAGTTCTGTCCCTGGGGTGTTAATGGTGAAATAGACTTTGGTAATATGTTCTTAATTGTCACCATAAATCACCACGGTTCAATAGCTTAAGTTTGCCCATGTAAATTGCTGATTGGAGAGGCTTTCCTGTGCTTCACATATGGAGTGTTGCAGGGGATGTGGCCCAGTAAACATGTCAATCTATTCTCTTAATACCTGCCATGCTCTTCACCCTTGGAGAAGGAACAGAAGAGGCTCCCGCTGCTTGGGGTTGACGTTTCACCATGCCTACCGAAGGACATTCTCTCCATTCCCATTCCCTGGACTCTAGTTTTCCACTGAAGTCTTTTGCACCTTTGGATTTTTCTTCCCACTCTGAGTGTGTCCCCTGGGATATGCCAGGCAGCAACAGAAGTCTCTGAGAGCCTCTTCCAGGATATTCCAGTTGTTTATCTTCACACACACTCATTTGTTTAGAGAGCATTTGCTGCATTCTGATGGGTGCATGGCTGGCTTTGTCCATGGCATGAAAGCTCCAACAGAGAGAACACACACACACAAACACACACATACACACACACACACACACACACACACACACACACACACACACACACACACACACACACACCACATACGAATCCTGTGTGCTTGGAGATTATTAACAAAAGGCTCTTCTTCTAAGAAAAAATAGTCAGTTCTTGGATGAGTGTAGAAGAAGGACTTCAGTCTGGAGTCTGGTTAATTAGCTTTCTGTTGCTGTGACAAGCACTATGACCGAAAGCAAGTCAGGGGAGGAAAGGGTTATTTCATCTTCTAACTCTTTGGGTCCAGTTTGTCACTGAGGGAAGTCAGGCAGGAACTCAATCAGGGCAGGAACCTGGAGGCAGGAATTGAAGCAGAGGCCATGGAGGTTGCTGCTTAGTGGTCCACTCTCTGTTGTTTGCTCAGTCTACCTTCTTATACAACTCAGGTCCAGTGGCCCAGGGGTGGGATGATCCATAGTGGGATACCCATGCCCCATCAATCATTAATCAAGAAAATGCCCTCATATGATGAGGACATTTCCTCAGTTGGTGATCCTAACTTGTAACAAGTTGACAAAAGGTTACTACCCAGCACTGAGTCTGTAAGTCTAATCAAAGATGAGACTTTTGTCAGAAGGGGAAAATAGCCATTGTTCAGGGGAAGAGTAATTTAGTCCCTGGGAACAGCAAGAACAAGGCTTTTAGGAGGAGGGGTTAGTTTGATCTAGTAGACACACAGTAAAAGAAACAAAAGTAGTTGAAATATGGGCAGATGCACATTGTGAAGAGATGTCATCAAAAAGTGGGAAGAAATCAAAAATCATGTATGGCATGAAAGAAGGGAAGGTAGGCTTTTAAAGGAGTCATGCCACTTAAAAATAGGTAGTTTATGCTGAGAATGACTTGCAGCAGGGAAAATATAGAAGCTGGGTTGTCAAAGACATGGCTTTCCTAGCCTCCCAGGTGAGATGGGGACCGTATGAGAGGGATGCAGTGAGGAGAGAGAGGAGCGATGGAGTAGGTGCACTGGAATTGAAGGAGTCCAGAGTGATGCTCAGAGTTTAGACTGAGTGACTGTCGTAATGGTGGTACCGGTACCATTTACTGAATGGGAGAGAAATTGTTCCAGTTTTGGAGGTTTTGTTTTGGGTTTGAGTAGGTGACAGGGCCTGACCAAGGATGACTAGGACTGTTTAGTCATGTTAGGAAGAGGTAGATGTAGATATTGGATCCATATGAAAGCCTGGTGCTCAGGGATGGGGCTGTGAAGACCACTGTGGTGATTTGAGAGTCTCCCCATGGAAGGGATGACAGCAAGTGTTCATCTTTCTGGCAAACTAAATAATTAGGCAGCTAGGACCCTGGAAGCCAAAGATTCAAGATATTCTTCAAGGACTTTTTAGGCCACTCCATTAAACTCTTAGGAGATGAAAAAATATAACATCCGTATATAGATAGGCATATGGCTATGTTCAGCATATAAAAAGATGTGTGTGTGTAGATATGAAATACTCAGTGTATATGTATTATGTGCATGCATAAATAGGTATTTGGCATGTCATATTTAATACAGATGCTTATATGTCCACATATAATATTTGCTATAGTATGACCAAGGTATGTCTGTATCTATTTGTGTGTATGATATTCTGTTCATTTGAGATATGTATAAACATATAATATTAATACTTTTGTGTATTCAAGATGGAAGGGATATTGGTATAGATGTGTAATATCTGTTATTTGAACCATTTTTTCATCTAAATTGTAGCTGCCTTTAGGAAGTTGTTTCCTAAGATTGAAATGCTGAAGTTTGGTTTCCCATCTCACAAATCTGCTATTTCTCTATTTTTCAACTAATCTTTGCAAGGGTCTGGAATAAACTTGAGGTTTGTGTACAATCCTATGGCTGTCCAGGCAGAGGTTCCCGGAGCTGCCGCTGCACACAAGATCAAGAAATGACCCCTCTCCTCAGCAGACTCCTTCATGCTGTCCTCTGACACTACAGCCCGTCCTTACTCATGGCAACCACCCATTTGCTCTCTGTTGTCCCAAATTTGTGTTTTTAAAATGTTACTTTAGTGAGCTGGGTCAGTTAGGCGTGTTTGCTGCTCTTTCTGAGGACCTGGGTTCTGTCCTCAGCACTCTTGTCAGTTGGCTCATAACCATCTGTATTTTCAGCTCAGAGATTTGATAGCCTTGTCAGGCTTCTATGGGAACCCACACATATGTGCACACATATAGAGAAACACAAATGAAATGAAATAGCAATGTCAGATTAGTGAAATCACAGTATGTAATAATTTGAAGCTGATTCATTTTATTCAAAATATTGCCTTTGAACTCATTTAACTATGTAATATCAGTTAGCTCTCTTTTTTTTGTGCTGAGTAGTGTTCCATTTCATGGATGCACTGTAGCTCATCCAAGTTTTTACCCAACAAAGACATGGAATTATGATTATAATTACTATAATCATTTATGTACGGCCAGCACTTGTGTGCACCCATGCTTTTAGCTTTTTAGAGGAAATAGCCAGATGTGGTTTTACTAGGGGACCATTTAGTAATAGAGTCAACCTGATGAGAAATGATATTCTTTAACTTAAGGTTTAACTCTCTGCCCTTAACTTTTACTCCATCTGGCAGTTCTAAGGACTAGGTAATGTAATACATGCCAAGGGTTTGGCGCAGACTTTGTAAGAACCAGCAAAGTGTCATGATTTCCCAAATACCAAGATATTCTGGTGTAGTAAATTTCATGTAAGTGTAATACCCAGCCGAGTTCTTGGGGGTTATTAACATCTGGAGCTCATCATGTGGATTAGGTAAGGTCCTGACCTAAGCTGGCTACTGGAAAGCCTTCCCTGTTTCCACTTCTGTGCTCTCTGAACAAGCTAATGTCCTACATCCCAAGACAGTGGGATGGGAAGGGGTAAAGGACACAGCGTAAGGAGAAGGGCATGCTGGTTCATGAAGCCGGCTTCCATTTCTTTTCAGGCAGAGCCTGACGAACAGTGTGTGTCTTCTATGTCTCTTCTCACACAGAGGCACTCCGATCAGACTTAGCCAAACAGGAATTCCTTAATTGCTTATATTTTGTATGCCAACCAGGGAATCGGGCATTCTTTGTAGGGTTTTTTAGATTCAGCAACAAACCCAAACAAATCAAAATATCCACAATAAAACAGATGCTCATGCAAGACTTTGAGACATACTAGAAGATTTCTGTTGTTTATCTGAATTTCACACTCAGGTGGGCTTCCTGCATTCTGCCTGGTAGCCCTAATCCTTCACTTCACAGCTTCCACTCTCTAGTTGCTGCAGGTCTCCTCTGTGGTGTGCCAAATCTACTTAGAGATGGGGAGCAGGAAAACAAAGGAGAAACTTTAATGCAGGCGTGTGCCACCCAGAGCCATCCAGCCCATCACTGGAAGTGGGGGCTTGATCCCTTTCTAGTTAGAGTATATAGAAACTCAAAGTAGATGACAGTATCTTAAAGAGGTATTTCCATTTCCAACACATCTGTTAATTGAGATACTCATTCATCAAGTATTTGACCACTACTAGGTATTTTCCCACATGGCAAGGGAAGCTAATAAGAGCATTGTTCCTTGTCATGAAGAAGGGAAGTGTTTTTATGTCAATTTCTAGCAGTGATTGACTGTTTGAAGTGGTGCTCCTGTTTGAAGGAATGACTCAAATATTACAGCACAGTCAAGGGATGTAGTCATGGGGATGGTAGTGGCAATGGTGATGGGGTGATGGTAATTCACAGTTAACTAACATCCACTAAGCCCCTACATTATATCAAGAGCTCTGTTAAATGCTTCACCTTGACTACATCTTTTAATCCTTCCAAGAGTCATGCTATCATCCCCATTTAACAGATAAGAGCGTCAAGGCAGGAGAGAAATAGCCAGCCATATGCCTGTCCAAGGACAAGGATCACATTCATTTTACATTGCTCTGAAGAATTTCAGATCTCCATCAGGGAAGAAGCTATGCCTGGAAACAAGCCATCCTCTGCTCAACAAAGTCTATCTCAGATCTTGGGAAAATGAAAACCAGTTGATTCCCTGGGCTCAGCATGTCTCTGAATCCGGGCAGAATTCAGAAACTTCACATTGTCTCCTTTTTCATATTCTCATCCCCAATTTCTCTGACCAATGATCTGTAGGGCTTAACTCATGTAAAAAAGGCCCAAAGAGGGGTCTAACCAGGATAACAGGCGACAGCAGGAGAGGCTGAACCTGGGACAGCGTTGGACAAGGGTGAGAGGGAGGGGTAGGAAGAGAGTATCCTGAGAGCAGAATTCTATACTTCCACCCAGAAGGCAGGCAGCGACTGGAAGCAGGTTCGCAGTGTGTATGGGTTGCTAACACTTTGGGGGTGGCCCCAAAAGAAGGAGGCCATGAGACATAAGCACGAAACTAAGCTGCTACCTTCCCTTTGAAATGCAATCCAGAAAAATCAGAAGTCCAGTTCAGTTATGGAAAAAGTACACATTGTCTCCTTTTTCCACTTTGTACTCTTGGTTTCAGTCCAGGAAAGCTGGAAGTGGAAACACTGAGCTTGCTATGGGTTGTGAGTGTAGAAGCAGGGAGCAGAGCTATGTGTGGTGGCTAGCTTGGAGTGTAAGCTTTTAAGAGCCTTTTGCCATGTGACTATTGGAGGAGGCCGCTAGTTAGTTAGCAGTAGCTTCTTATTGGTTAACTCTTACATTTAATCCATTTCTATTACTCTGTGTATCACCACGTGGCTGTGGCTTACCAGCTAAAGTTCTGGCGGGGCTACATGGCTTCTCTCTGACTCTGCCTCCTTTCTCCCAGCATTCAGTTTAGTTTTCCCTACCTAGTTCTGTTCTCTTATAGCTCTGCTATAGGCTCCAAACAGTTCCTTTATTAACCAATGATATTCACAGCATACAGAGGGGAATCCCACATCAATATCATGTTACCCAGAGTTTCTCTCCAAACCCCCGATGCCCAGAGTGGGAAGAAAAACTGATATGGGGCGCTGAGAAAACTTGGATTAGAATTTGACTCCTTAAAGGATTTTGTCTTCTTCCCTCCAATTCTCCTTTCTCTGCACTCTATGGCACATTAAACCCTTAAACAATAACAGCTTTCAACACCCAGGATGCATCATTAAATAAGTTAAAGAGCTAATTAAAGGGGGAGCAGCTCCCTGCTTTTCTTGTAGTAAATCACCTGTACCCCATCTCAGCAAGTGTTTCCAAGCCAGGGATTTGCCCGTAAAATGATCTCCCATTAGCGCCACATGTTAGATTTCATTTCCTCTCATGCAATTATCTATCAGTAATTGGAGAAGGCATTACAGCAGAATAAATAATTGAACATAAATTAATCGACTTCAGAGTCACATTCAGGCTGGAAAGAAGTACATGTGTCATGTGTTTAAACTCTCCAAGAGCACAAAGACAGTGTGTGATTGCCTGTCATATTTTGTTGGCACAGAATCTCAAAGGTTTCATGTCTGTTGTGGTGTTGTTGCTGGGACCAGATATAAGGCATTAATTTACTAGGCAATTGAATCCCTGAGCTTCATCCCGAGACTCAACCTCACCCCCTTTTAAGACAGGGTCTTGCTAGGCAACCTAGGCTGCCTTCAAACTCATGATCCTCCTGCCTCAGTTTCTCAAGTGCTGGCATTATGGATGTGCACCAACACTCCTGACTTTTGTTTAAAAACAAGAAAACATGGGAACTCTAAAAAGCCAGACCATCTGTTGCAAGGGGAGATGTTCTGGTTAGGTTTTTGTCAACTTGCCACAAACATGAGTTGTTCAGGAAGAGGTAACTAACCTTAACTGAGGAATTGCCTTCATCAGATTGCTCTGTAGGCAAGTCTGTGGTACATTTTCTTGACTAATGATCGGTGTGAGTGAGACCAACTATACAGGTAGCTCTGTGTGGCATAAGACTGAGCAAGCCACAAGGAGCAAGCCAGTAAGCAGCACTTTCCATGGTCTCTGCATCCACTCTTGCTTGTCCTGGCTTCCCACAGTGATGGAGAGTGTCTCATAAGCCAAATAAATCCTTCCCTCCCAATGCTGCTTTTGATCATGGTGTTTACCAGGACAACAGAGAAACCTAGCTAGGACAGAAGAGAACTTGACTGCAGAGTTAGGGGGAAGCCAGGAGCAACAGACTGACATCCAGCATGGATGGACCAAGGTTTAGGATTGCACAGGCCAGGAAATTTTCTACAGCAGTATAGGAGTGAGAACTTCCCCTCAAGAACAAGGGTAAGAACTTAAGCCAATTAAATTTGTGGAGATAGGAAAATCTGCAAATGCAGGTCACAAAATGAGGTGATGAGTCATCCTGGTGGCAGGGTCTCTGCTCTGGTCACATGGGCATTCTGCATGGTCCCTCTGATCTTGAAGGCTCTGTTCATCTTGAATTCCTGGCAAATGAACACTTTTGCTCCCTGAATAAAGTCTAAACAGTCATCTGATTTTACATTTGACAAAATGCCCAACTAATTCAGGTAACATATCCTCCTTTAATATTTCTCTCTAGTGATTCGGGCTCAAATCTAGGTCTTGTTTTTTTCCCCACGATATTTATTGAGCTCTACATTTTTCTCTGCTCCCTTCCCTGTCTATCCCCTCCCCCCTTCAATCCTCCCCCAAGGTCCCCATGCTCCCAATTTACTCAGGAGATCTTGTCTTTTTATACTTTCTACTTCCCATGTAGATTATATCTATGTAAGTCTCTCTTAGTGTCCTCATTGTTGTCTAAGTTCTCTGGGATTGTGGTTTGTAGGCTGGCTTTCTTTGCTTTATGTTTAAAAACCACCTATGAGTGACTACATGTGATAATTGTCTTTCTGTGTCTGGGTTACCTCACTCAAAATAATGTTTTCTAGTTCCATCCATTTTCCTGCAAAATTCAAGCTGTCATTATTTTTTTGTGCTGTATAGTACTCCATTGTGTAAATGTACCACTTTTTTTTTTTTATCCATTCTTCAATCAAGGGGCATTTAGGTTGTTTCCAGTTTCTGGCTATGACAAATAAAGCTGCTATGAACATAGTTGAGCACATGTCCTTGTGGCACAATTGAGCATCCTTTGGATATATACCCAAAAGTGGTATTATTGGGTCTTGAGGAAGGCTGTTTCCTAACTTTCTGAGAAATCACCACACTCACATCCAAAGGAGTTGTACCAGCTTGCATTCCCACCAGCAATGCAGAAGTGTTCCCTTTTCCCCACAACCTCTCCAGCATAAGTTGTCATCAGTGATTTTGATCTTGGCCATACTTACAGGTGTAAGATGGAATCTCAGAGTTGTTTTGATTTGCATTTCTCTGATGACTAAGGATGTTGAACATTTCCTTAAGTGTTTTTCATTTTAGATTCCTCTGTTGAGAGTTCTCTGTTTAGGTATGTACTCCATTTTTTTATTGGATTATGTGATCTTTTGGTGTCCAATTTCTTGAGTTCTTTGTATATTTTGGAGATCAGACCTCTGTCTGATGTGGGGTTAGTGAAGATCTTTTCCCATTCTGTAGGTTGTCATTGTGTCTTGTTGACTGTGTCCTTTGATTTACAGAAGCTTTTCAGTTTCAGGAGGTCCCATTTATTAATTGTTTCTCTCAGTGTCTGTGCTGCTGGGGTTATATTTAGGAAGTGGTTTCCTGTGCCAATGCGTTCAAGTGTACTTCCCACTTTCTCTTTTATAAGGTTTAATGAGGTATTTGATACATTTGGACTTGAGTTTTCTGCATGGTGATAGATATGGGTCTATTTTTATTTTTCTACATGTTGATATCCAGTTATGCCAGCACCACTGTTAAACATGCTTTCTTTTTTCCATTTGATATTTTTTGCTTCTTTATCAAAGATCAGGTGTTCAAAGATGTGTGGATTGATATCTGGATCTTCTATTTGGTTCCATTGGTCTTCCTGTCTGTTCTTATGCCAGTACCAAGCTGTTTTCAGTACTGTAGCTCTGTAGTAGAGTTTGAAGTCAGGGATTGTGATGTTTCCAGAAGTTCTTTTATTGCCCAGGATTGTTTTGGCTATCCTGGGTTTTTTGCTTTTCCAAATGAAGTTGAGTACTGTTCTTTCGAGGTCTTTGAAGAATTTTGCTGGGATTTTGATCGGCATTGCATTGAATCTGTAGATTGCTTTCCATAAGATTGCCATTTTTATTGTGTTAATTCTGCCTACCCAAGAGCATGGGAGGTCTTTCTACTTTCTGGTGTCTTCTTCAATTTCTTTCTTTAAAGATTTAAAGTTCTTGTCGTACAGTCTTCCACTTGTTTGGTTAGAGTTACTCCTAGATATTTTTTTTTGCTATTTATGGCTATTGTGAAGGCCGTTGATTCTCTGATTTCTTCCTCAGCCCTTTTATCATCTGTGTACAGGAGGGCTACTGATTTTTTTGAGTTGATCTTGTATCTTGCTACATTGCTGAAAGTGTTTATGAGTTATAGATGTTCCTTGGTAGATTTTTTTGGGATCACTTACGTAAACTATCATATTATCAGCAAACAGTGAGAGTTTTTTGACTTCTTCTTTTCCAATTTGCATCCCCTTGATCTCCCTTTGGTGTCTTATTGCTCTAGCCAGGACCTCAAGAACTATACTGAATAGATATGGAGAGAGTGGACAGCCTTGTCTTGTTCCTGATTTCAGTGGAATTGCTGGGAGTTTCTCTCCATTAAGTTTGATGTTGGCTGTTGGCTTGCTGTATATTGCCTTAATTATATTTAGGTATGTTCCTTGTATCCCTGCTCTCTCCAAGACCTTTATCATGAAGGGATGTTGTATTTTGTCAAATGCTTTTTTGGCATCTAATGAGATGATCATGTGGTTTTTATTTTTCAGCTTATTTATATGGTGATTACATTGACAGATTTTCGTACGTTGAACCATCCCTGCATCTGTGGGATGAAGTCGACTTGGTCATGGTGGATGGTGGTTCTGATGTGTTCTTGGATTCGATTTGCCAGTATTTTATTTAGTATTTTTGCATCTAAGTTCATGAGTGAGACTGGTCTGTAATTCTCTTTCTTAGTATTGTCTTTCTGTGGTTTGGGTATCAGGGTAATTGTAGCTTCATAAAAAGAGTTTGGCAATATTCCCACTGTTTCTATTGTGTGGAATAATTTGAGGAATATTGGTATTAGTTCCTCTTTGAAACTTTTGCAGAATTCTGAGCTGAAACCATCTGGTCCTGGGCTTTTTTTGGTTAGGAGACTTTTGATGACTGTTTCTATTTCTTCAGCAGTTATAGGTCTGTTTAATTTGCTTATCTGGTCTTGCTTTAATTTTGGTAATTGATATTTATCCAGAAAGTTGTCCATTTTCTTTACGTTTTCCAATTTTGTGGAGTACAGGTTTTCAAAATATGACCTGATGATCCTCTGTATTTCCTCTGTGTCTGTTGTTATGTCCCCTTTTCATTTCTGATTTTGTTAATTTGGATATTCTCTCTCTGCCTTTTAGTTAGTTTGGATAAGGGTTTGTCTATTTTGTTGATTTTCTTGAAGAACCAACTCTTTGTCTCATTGATTCTTTGTATTGTTTTCTTTGTTTCTATTTTGTTGATTTTAGCTCTCAGTTTGATTATTTCCTGCCCTCTAGTTCTCTTAGGTGAGTTTGCTTCTTTTTGTTCTAAAGTTTTCAAATGTTCTGTTAATTCACTAGTGTGGGATTTTTCTAGCATCTTTATGTAGGCATTTAGTGCTATGAACTTGTCTCCTAACACTGCTTTCATTGTGTCCCATAAATTTGGGTATGTTGTGTGGTCATTTTCATTGAATTTTAGGAAGTCTTTAATTTCCCTTTTTATTTCTTCCTTGACCCATTGATGATTCAGGTGAGCATTGTTTAATTTCCATGTGTTTGTGAGTTTTCTGGAATTGGTACTGCTATTCATTTCTAGTTTTAAAGCATGGTGATCTGATAAGGTACATTGGGTTATTCCATTTTTTTGTATTTGTTGAGGTTTGTTTTGTTACCGAGTATGTGGTCAATTTTTGAGAAGGTTCCATGAGGAGTTGAGAAGAAGGTATATTCTTTTCTGTTTGGATGGAATATTCTATAGATGTTTGTTAAGTCCATTTGAGTCATAACATCTGTTAGTTCTCTTATTTCTCTGTTCATATTTTGTCTGATTGACCTGTCCAGTGGTGAGAGGGGAGTGTTGAAGTCTCCCACTATTAGTGTGTGGGGTTTAATATACAATTTAAGCTTTAGAAGTGTTTCTTTGACATATGAGGGTGCCCTTGTATTTGGGGCATAGATGTTCGGTATTGAAATTTCCTCTTGATGGACTTTTCCTGTGACTAATATGAAATCCCTTCTTTGTCTCTTTTGACTGATTTTAGCTTGAAGTCTATTTTGTTAGATATTAGTTTAGCTACACATGCTTGTTTCTTAGGTCCATTTGATTGGTATATTTTTTTCGCAGCCTTTTACTCTGAGACGATGTCTGTCTTTGAGGTTGAGATGCGTTTCTTGTATGCAAAAGAGGGATGCATTCTGTTTTTGTAGCCAATCTGTTAGCCTGTGCCTTTCTATGGGTGAGTTGAGTCCATTTACATTAAGGGATATTAATGACCAGTGGTTGCTATCTCCTGTTAATTTAGTTTTCATCGTTGGTGATGTTAATTTGTGCATTTTTTTCTTCTTTGGGATTTGCTGTTATGAGATCATCAATTATCTGCGTTTTTGTTGATGTAGCCATCTTCCTTGGGTTGGAGTTTTCCTTCTAGTATTTTGTGTAGGGCTGTGTTTGTGGCTAGGTATTGGTGAAATCTAGATTTGTCATGGAATATCTTGTTTTGTCCTTCTATGGTAATCAACAGTTTTGCTGGGTATAGTGGTCTGGGCTGGCATCCATGGTCTCTTAATGTCTGCATAATGTTTGATCATGACCTTCTGGCTTTCATTGTCTCCACTGAGAAGTCATGTGTAATTCGGATAGGTCTACCTTTATATGCTACTTGGCCTTTTTCCTTTGCAGCTCTTAATATTCTTCTTTTACTCTGTATGTTTAGTGTTTTGATTATTATATGGTGAGAGGACTTTCTTTTGGATCCAGTCTATTTGGTGTTCTGTAAGCTTCTTGTATCTTCATAGGCATATCTTTCTTTAGGTAGGGAAAGTTTTCTTCTATGATTTTGTTAAATAAATTTTCTGTGCCTTTGAGTTGAACTTCTCCTTCTTCTATACCTATTATTTTATGATTTGGCCTTTTTATGTTGTCCCATATTTCATGGATCTTTTGGGTTAAGCTTTTGTTAGATTTAATGTTTTCTTTAACTAATGAATCTATCTCCTTTATTTTATCTTCAGTGCTTGAGATTCTCTCTTCCATTTCTTGTATTCTGTTGTTCATACTTGCATTTGTGGTTCCTGCTCTTTTTCTCATGATTTCTGTTTCTATAATTCCTTCAGTGTGTGTTTTCTTTATTTTTTTCTATCTCAGTTTTCAAGTCCTGAATAGTTTCTTTTATATGTTTGAGTTCTTTTTCTTGGTTTTCTTTAAGTGACTTGCTGATATCTTCCAATTTTTTGTTTGTTTTTTCTTCCATTTCTTTAAGGTAATTTCTCATTTCATCTTTAAGAATTTCAAACATTCTCTTGAGGTTATTTTTTTAGATCATTTTCTTCTGGTTCATCCATATTTGGTTGTTTAGGTCTTACTTTTGTAGGGTCTTTAGGTTTTACTGGTATTGTGTTGCTCTTTGTGGTGTAGCATGTGATCTTACCTTTTCTACTCATCTTTTCCTCTAATATGTGTGGTTGGGGCTTTTCATGATAAAGGTCTTGGAGAGAGCAGGGATACAGATTATTATTCTGTTGAATAATCTTCTAGGTGCCAGTGAATCCAAAGCTAAGATGGTTTTCCTTGTGGTACAGTCAGTGTTACAGTTCTAGTTACCCTGTTGGTTATTCCTGTTCCTGGAGGTAGCTCAGTGCTCCTATGCTTTGGTCGGCTTCCTTGGAGTTTGCTGTCTCAGGCCTACTTTGGCCTAGGCTGCTGGCTTTGATCTGTTTCTGTAAATCTTGGTCTGGATCTCCTCTTGCAGCAGTCCCTGGCTTGGAGTTAGATCTGTTTTGGTGGCAATCGCTGACTCTGGATCTGGTTGCTGGTTCAATCCTGATCTGCTCATGTCCTGGGACTGGGTTTGTTCCCAGCTTCTGCTCCTGGTGGAGCTTGTTCTCTCTGTGTCTTAGGTAACTGGTTCAGTCCCACTCTGGTTCTGGTGGAGGTCGTAGACTCTGAGTCAGGTCATTGGCTCAATCCTGGTCTGCCAGTGTCCCAGGACTGGGTTGGCTCCCAGGGCTGGATTTGCTCCTGGCTTCTGCTCCTGGTGGAGCTTGTTTGCTCTGGCTCTCTCTGTCCTAGGAGTCTCCTTCAATTCCACTCCTGTGGAATTTGTTGCCCAAGGTGAAGTTCCTTGCCTCAGAGCAACTTTGGCTTAGGTTACCAACTTTGACCTGTATCTGTAAATCCTAGTTTGGATTCCCTCCTGTAGAAGTCCCTAGGTTGAAGTTGGACCTAGAAAGGTTTCTGGTTCCTGTCTACTGCCTGAGAGGTTCTAGGCTTGGGTGTGCCCGAACCCACAGGGGACCTGATTGCTTCCTCAGAGGTCTCAGACTTGCCCTGGGACCCGTAGGGGTTCTAGGTTCCTGCCTATTCCCTTTGATGTCCCAAACCAATGCCCAAACCCACAGAGGACCTGGTTCAGGCCTACTCTCTCTGAGGTCCCAGACTCGTGCCTGGCCCTGCCGAGATCTCTGGTTCCTGCCTATTCCCTCAGAGGACCCAGGTTCACTCACGTCCAGGCTGACAGACCTCCTGGCTCTGGCCTAGTTCCTGGGAGGTCCTAGACTCTCGCCCAGACCCACCGGGGTGTTGGCTGAGGTCTACTCCCTTGAAGTTCCTGGATTCACGTCCGGACCCTCAGCAGTCTCTGGCTCACTCGCTCAGCGGTTACTCCCTTGTACCTGTTCTGGTGGAGATTGTTGGCTCTGGATCTGGTCGCTGGTTCAATCCTGATCCGCTCGAGTCCCGGGACCCGGTTTGCTCCTGGCTTCTGCTCCCGGTGGAGCTTGTTCTCTCTGTGTCCTAGGTAACTGGTTCAGTCCCACTCCTGTTCTGGTGGAGGTCGCAGACTCTGAGTCAGGTTGTTGGCTCATTCCTGGTCTGCCAGTGTCCCAGGACTGGGTTGGCTCCCAGGGCTGGATTTGCTCCTGGCTTCTGCTCCCAGTGGAGCTTGTTTCCTCTGGCTGTCTCTCAAATCTAGGTCTTGTAATTGCTCATCCTGTTTCACCTCTCACGGCATGCTGCATTTGGGAAAATGGTGTGCTTATTGGCCACCTGCTTTGAGACTGTCTTATCTGATCTCTATCAATCTATCTATCTATCTATCTATCTATCTATCTATCTATCTATCTATCTATCTATGTCTTTCTAGAATTTAAGGTGATACCATTTATGCAATACCTGCATTGGTTATCATTATTTGCAGTAGTAAGTTCTGTAAAGTCACTGTGAACTCTGAGTTCAGGCATACTGGACCTGAGAAACATGTTAGCATCCTGCGAGCCACAACATTTTCACGACACGATCAATTCACAATCTCGTGCTAGTGTGTTTCTTCTTAAATACACCTCATTTGATTTACATGGCTGATTTGTGTGCATTGAACTTGCTGCCCAAAGCTTTGCCCCTTGTGCCTGGAAGAAGCTTCGCCGACACAGCGTTTTTATCCATAGGCAGGGTCTCTCTGTGCTTCTAAGTGCTAGAGACCACTTCAGCACTGCACTGCGGGGACACTGTCAACAGTGAAATTACCATAAAAAAGCACAAAAATGTGAAAACCACACACCTTAGACTGCAAAGAGAATGCTTGCTTATTGTATAAGAGCTGAGATCCAGGGCAAGTAAGAACAAGTCCAGGGAAAGTGTGCATATATTGGATCCTTCAAGGTTTCTGTAACTGTCTAAAACACGACCTCAGTGCCGGAAGTATTCATGCAGGAACCACGGTTTTCTAGCCACAGCCATTCTTTGGGATGCTGAGCTAGTTCTTATGAGGACTTTGCTGCGAAGAAGAGAAGTCTGCAGAGGAGAAGCAAACTTTAGTGAGCAAGAAATTACTGAATAGATCGAAAATTAGGCTCCATATCTGGATTCATTATCCTTGGAGTCAACCAACCATGGATTGAAACAATACATATATTTAAAGTTCTATCTGTAGGGAATATATGCAGCATAGTTAGGATTACGTTTTATCCTTCCAGGGTTCATCTGTTGGAGGCTCTGTCTCTACGGTGGTGGTAGTATTGATGTGGTGGGATATTTAGGAGGTGAAGTCTAATGGGAGTTTGGGGGAGATGCTGCTTGCAGAGGGATTGATGGAGTTTTACCAGAGAAACTAGGTCACCTTTGGGGGTTCTTAGTCCTGCTAATAAAATAATTTGAAAATGGACTGGGAAAAGGAGCTAAAACACAATTTTATTAAAGTTTGAGAGAAACAAAACAGGAGAAACAAGCTGAAAACCCTGGCGGCTGCCCGGAGGAGAGAGATGGAAAAAAAGTCAAGCCTTTTAAGTTAGTCGCAGAGGTCAGACAAACAGTGAGAAAGCAGAATGCCTGGGCAGGCATGTTTAGGCTTTGGGCTGTTTAGGCTGGTATCTAAAAAGAGATTTAAAATGAAAAAAATGTGATTAGTGCTGAGTTGTGGCTCTGCGTTCAGGGCACAGGATCACAGGCTTTCATGTCGTAGTGTCCCAGGGCAAAGGATTGTACAGGGACATATGGCTAGAAGTAGAAATCCAGGCAGCTTATTGAGAAAGGAAAGGCAGTCCCAGAGAAGGGATCATGCTAATGAGCAGAGGAAGGAGTCCTCCAAGCCCAGGGCCACAGTGTCCCTTTGAGGACTTTACATAGTCCCTGCTTCTAATTTTTCTTTTCTGGGCTTTTCTCTCCCATTCTATATTCATCAAATGAAGCTCAGGGGGCAAAAGGCTTCTAGTTCTCTGCAAAGTGACTTCCTCCACATGCTGGTCTGGATGTGTCAGCCTCTGGGCGGGCCTTGTTCTCCAGCCACAGCAGTTCCTGTGGGATGCTGAGTAAGTTCTTGTTTGCAAGACTAGCCCCTTCCTGCTCACTGGTTTCCTGTCTTGTCATGTGATCACTCCCTGTTGCACACCCCCCCCACCACAATGCCGTCTGCCATCCTGTGATACGGCCAGAAGGTCCTCATGAGACCCAAGAACTATGAGTGAGGTAGGCTTATTTTTATAAAGCACCTAGCCTCGGGTGTTTCGTTACAACAGCAGAAAACAGACTCAGTCAAGGAGGTATTTTTCTCATCATTACTCTCTAAACAATTAAGGATGATGACGCTTCGCACCACATTTGCAGTGTGTTAGGTCTTTTTAAATAATCTAACAATTATTTACAGGATACAGCAGCATGTATGCTCGTTTTATGCAAATTCTGCATCACTGCTCATAAGGAGCTTGAGTGTGGCACACACACACATGAGTTTTGATCTTGCAGGGGATATGTTCTGGAACCCATCTCCCACGGGTACCAGTAACAGTTGTTGCTAATCGTGTTTGACAAAATCATAGACAAATGTTGAGAGGATGACCAAATACTTCATGAACAGATCTGTGGAGGGAATCTGAGTTCGTTCATCTGCCCACACCAAGTCCATCACCTCTTAGCTTCCTAAGCGGTCTCTGTCTAGTGGGTTTTTTTTTTATGTCTGATCCACTTCTCTCTCCCTCTCTCCCTCTTTCTCTACCCACCCCTTTGAGATAGGTCCTCACACACAGCAGGCTGGCCCCCAGCTTGATATGCAGCCAAGGGATCACCTCAAACATTTGTTATTTCTGCTTCCACTTTCAGAGCATTGGATTGACAGGTGCATGCCATCACGCTTGGTTTATACGGTGCTAGGGATGGAATCCAGGGCTTTGTGTTTGCTAGTTACTCTCCTAAATAAGGTGCAGCCCAGCTTAGGCTAGAGTTTCCCCTTTACTCTTCTTTATTGTCTTTGTTCACCTCTGAGCTGTTCTGCGATTTGGATAAAGGAGGAAGATGAACCTGAGTAGGCAAAATGATGAAGCTGTGCGGTCTGAAGCCTTCCGGGCACACAGTTGCTCTGAGCACCAGGAGATGCTTGCTGTCATCTTGGTGCTGTGGTTGTTCATCTTCAGTTGTCCTAGCATCTCAGGCTCACTAGCACGGCCTGGCAGGAAAGGTATTGGCTACTCATGGGTTGCCATGTGGAACACTGGCCAACCTGGGAAGAACCTCCTCCACCCTGATATTCAGCATAGCACCCAAGGGGTATCATGCGATATTTTATTCTTTTGGCTTTTGGGGGGGCCTACCATCTACCTCCCAGATAAATCACACGTGGAGGCTTATTTTTAATTATAAAAGCCTGGCCTTACCTTGGCTCGTTTCCTGCCAGCTTTTCTTGAATTATCCTGACTACCTTTTGCCTCTGGGATTTTTCTTTCTTACTTCTGTGTATCTTACTTTCACTCTTACTCTGTGAGTGGCTGGGTGGTTGGGTGGGTGACCCCTGATGCCCTCCTCCCCTTGTTCTCTTGTTGCTCCTCCTCTTCCTCGTTTCTCCTCCTATTTGTATTATACTGTCTGTCTGCCAGGCCTGCCTACCCTTGTGCCTGCCTCACTATTGACTGTTCAGCTCTTTATTAGGACCATCAGGTGTTTTAGACAGGCAAAGAATCACAGCTTCACAGAGTTAAACAAATGTAGCATAAACAAAAGTAACACACTTTTATATCATTAAGCAAATGTTCCACATCATAAACAAAAATAACACACCTTAAAATAATATTCCCAAACAAGGGGGAAATTGGGAGTCCCAGTAATTACATGTAGGTGTAGGCAAAAAGGCCAGCCCCAGTACCCAGCAGATTCTCTCTGGACAGACAGACTTCTTGCCCTGGGTGAGTACTGTCCCAGCTGCCCCCACATTTCCCAGAGTGGCTTTTCATTTCTCAGGATGTTATCTATCTCCAGCGGGACTCAAAATTGATAAGCTAATCTCTCTTCAGATAATGATTCATCCAAGCAGTGCTTCCGAAATGCTTAGTCAATTAATTTTCTAAAACTTATATAGAAGAAGCCTGGGCAGGGGAAGGGAAGAAAGAAGAAGTTTAACAATTGTGGAGGCTCTGTCTACCTATGCCATGGACCACAAGCCAGAACAATTTATATATACACACCCACATACCTACACACACTCACATACATAAACAAACACACACATGCAGAGAAAGAAGGAGGGAGGAAGGGAGAAGAGAGAGGCAGAGGGTGAAAGGGGAGAGAGAGGAAAAAAGAGAAGGAGGATGATATGAAAGAGGGAGCCAGAGAGGGACAGATAGAGACAGAGAAGAGAGAGGAGAAGGAGAAAGAGGGAAGAGTAAAGAGGAAAGGGAGAAAGAAACAACAAAACAGCATTTAAGATCAGCAGGAAAAATCAGTAAGAGGGCTATTAAATGAACAGGAGTATTGATTATCAAAAGTCAGTAAGAGGGCTATTAAATGAACAGGAGTATTGATTATCAAAAATCAGTAAGAGGGCTATTAAATGAACAGGAGTATTGATTATCAAAAATCAGTAAGAGGGCTATTAAATGAACAGGAGTATTGATTATCAAAAATCAGTAAGAGGGCTATTAAATGAACAGGAGTATTGATTATCAAAAATCAGTAAGAGGCTATTAAATGAATAGGAGTATTGATTATCAAAAATCAGTAAGAGGGCTATTAAATGAACAGGAGTATTGATTATCAAAAATCAGTAAGAGGCTATTAAATAAACAGGAGTATTGATTATCAAAAATCAGTAAGAGGCTATTAAATGAACAGGAGTATTGATTATCAAAAATCAGTAAGAGGGCTATTAAATGAACAGGAGTATTGATTATCAAAAGTCAGTAAGAGGCTATTAAATGAACAGGAGTATTGATTATCAAAAATCAGTAAGAGGGCTATTAAATGAACAAGAGTATTGATTATCAAAAATCAGTAAGAGGGCTATTAAATGAATAGGAGTATTGATTATCAAAAATCAGTAAGAGGGCTATTAAATGAATAGGAGTATTGATTATCAAAAATCAGTAAGAGGGCTATTAAATGAACAGGAGTATTGATTATCAAAAATCAGTAAGAGGCTATTAAATGAACAGGAGTATTGATTATCAAAAATCAGTAAGAGGGCTATTAAATGAACAGGAGTATTGATTATCAAAAATCAGTAAGAGGCTATTAAATGAACAGGAGTATTGATTATCAAAAGTCAGTAAGAGGCTATTAAATGAACAGGCGTATTGATTATCAAATCAAATGCGAGAAGCAAAGCTTTACTGCTTTTAGATGAAACTAAAGTGGAAACGCTACCGTGGGGGAAACGGGTGGCATCCTTCCAGGGACACTGCCTGCTCACAACTGTGTGCTTCTACAGTTAGCTCAGTAAAAATTCAATTAAAGAGAAATTGGGTTCTACACAGCAACATAAAAAATCTGAAATCTTATTTTTTGGGCAAAATTCTTTAAAGTGATTTCAAATTTTATAACTTTTCAAACACATAGGAAAATAAAAATGTTTACTGTAAAACTTTTCAAGGATACAGAAACATAGAGAAAGATGTACAGAGAACATCCATATGGCTATCACAATATCTTCCTCGAGCATTTTAAATTAAATACAGACAAGATAGTGTTACAGCTCCAAGTGTGCAAACCGAGTCCTCAGAAAACAGGATGATTTTTCTGCATACCTGTAGTAACATTACCTACCTCACTAAGCAAGGGCAAGTTCCCTATCATTGCCTGATGTGCTGGTCACGCTCCACTCTGTATCAAAGTATGCCTTAAAATAAAAATAAAAATTAATATACATACAAACATATATGGGAGCCAGAGAAGGAGGGAGAGATAGAGTCCATCTCTTCCTTTTTCCATCAAGAGGCTCTATACCCATTAACTACCTTTCTCATCACTGTGACAAATGACTGACAGAGTCAACTTAAATGGAGAAGGCTGCGTTTTGACTCATGTATCACAAAAAATGTTATTCCATTGCCATAGCGCAAGTGTGAATGGGTAAGACTCTTTTGGTGGGTGTCAGGAACATGAGGTAGTGGTTCTTCACATGGCCTTGGATCAAAAAGCAGAGACTAGGGCAGGCATAGCCTTCATAGGCCCACCGCTGGTGACCTACTAGCTTGCTCCATCTTCTAGAGACTCCACAGTCTTCAATACAGCACCATCAGCTGAGGACCAAGCATCCCAGACATGAGCCTGTGAGGGACATTTCAAATTCGAAGCATAACATCTCCTCATCATATCTTCCTTTGCCTAACTCTCAAAGTGTCTACTTTCAAACATCACATTTCAGGTTAGGTTCAGTATAAGGTTGTTTGGGAGTACAGAACACAAACGCTGGGGCCATAACAGCTGCTATTCACCTTATGAGAACATTGTTTTAATTGATTCTATCAGGAATGCTAGATGTCCAGGTTTCTTAACCATAGACATAGAACTAATGTTAGCTTCCTTTCAAAGTCTCTACTAAGATGATAGTGTCTTGATCTTCCCAATTCTAAATAGAGAGAAGCAAGTTCTGGAGAGATCAAGTGACTCTCCCAAGCTCACTGTGAACGGAACAACCAGCCCCACTGCCCCTCCTCGCTACTGTACTAACCTCAAGAACCATACAGACAGGAGGGATGCAGATGCACTAACTACCAGAACGAATGGGTAAGCATGCGACGCAGTCTTACACTGCCAAAGGAAGACATGAGACTGACCTGCATAGCTGGTGGGCTGTCCCATGTCTGCTCTAGAGCTCGGTTCCACAGCTTGACTGGTGCCTGCCTACTTCCCCTCAGTTAGGATCATTCCTGGTAGGATAGTGAGGAAGATAGCCTCACTTCACCTAGTCAGTGCCAGAGTCTCTTCTTGGAGGCTCTCTCTGGTCAACAGAGTCCATCTGCCTGTGAGCAGAGGTTGGAACTGTGGGTGATCAGTCCCCAGCTTTGGCATCTGGTAGACGACACCGACGTGTGTAGTCCTCACTGGGCCAATGTGGCTGAATCATTACTTAGAGTGGGAGCTTTTCTGAGACCGCACTCATTATGTTCATTCCTTTCTCTTCTTATGATCCATCTTAATTGCCAATTGATTAAATTAATAGATGCCTTGGAGACAATGAGAGACACCCATGATGGAGTCAAGAAATTCATCCGTTGGCAGATTCCTAATACGATGGAATCTTTGAGAGATGGTGAAAGGAGGCCGTGGGGCCTAGTTGGAGGAAGTAGCTCACAATATGGGGGCACCCCTGGAAGGTTATCTTGCACTGGCCCCTTCTGTAGCCCCATTCTTTACGTCCCGGCTGCCATTCTGTGAGTTCCTCTGCAATGACCCATCCTTTCTCCCCCACCACACTGGGCTGAGCTGTCTGAAACCATGTGACCTAAAAGAAATCTACTACCTCCCCCCGTGAGCTGTTTCAGTCAGGTTATATGACAAAAAGCAACTCACAGACTTCTCTCAGCTCGTGTGCCCATGGACCTCTTCTTGATAAGTGAAAATGAATCCTTATTTTAGGGTTCACTTCTAGAAGAACTTTTGTGGATCTTCAGCTAGAATACACAGCAAATCTGGCTTCTGCTCACTCTCCCCCCCCACTTCTTTTTTAAATCATCTATGTGTGTGGTTTTGCTGTATTTGTACATGTGATCATATGTGTGCATGTGTGTACATGTGTGTCAGAGAGAGTGCATGTGGAGGTCAGAGAACAGTTTTGGTACCAATCCTCACTTCTACCTTGTTTAGAACAGCAGCCTCTCTTGTATTGCTCACTGTTGCTTGTGCCAGGACAGGGGCCTACGTGCTTCTGGAGGGTCTGCTGTCTCTGCCTCCCACGTGTGCACAGAGTGCTGGGATTCTAGACACATGTGCCACCTTGTCCAGCTTCATGCGGGTGCTGTGATCGGCACTCACATTCTCGGGTTTGGATGCAAACTCTTTGCCTGGTGAAGCAGCATCTCAGCTCTGGCCTTTTCTTTCTTGTGACCATAATTCACGTGGGCTTTCCGGGAAAATGGTTTAAGATAAAAAAAAAAAGAGAGAGAGACTGAGCATCTAGGCTAAAAAGTCTCCTCTCACACAAAAGCTAATGACCTGGGCTATAAAGACTCATCTGAGGTCAGATCTTCCTTGGAAATAGAATGAGGTCTCCGAGAGTAAGACGCCCTTCAGAGAAAATTCACCATAGCCATTAAGGGAGGTTTGTAAATTCTGGGGCCACTCTTCTGTTTCTGGAACTTTGAAGTATGATATTCTTATTTTTTATTCCTAGCGGAAAAGCTTGTATAAAACTCTGCTTTTAATTAACAGCATGTAGTTAAACTAATATTGGCTCATTAGGTAGAGAGACAATTTCTACTGAGGATAACTTTCAAAGGGAGAAAGGACCAACCTGACCTATGCAGGCTGTAAAACGTCATTTTTCAAGCAGCTTAGCCAAGGTGAGACAGGGCCGATTTATTTTGATCGTTAACCCTGAGAAGTCACACCACAGAACTGTTTTCAGGGTCTGCGGAATGGTTGCCTGGCTCCCATCCATGTACTTCACTTCCCAGTCGGAGAGGGAAACTGAGCTAAAGAGAGGACTCAGTCAGTAAGGTTGTTGCTGCATAGACGTGACAACTGGAGTTCTGCTTCTGAGAAGCCACCTGAAAGAGCTGGGAGTGGCTGTGTTCACCTGCGACCCCAGATCTTGGGATTCAGGGGCAGAGATAGGAGCAACCTGAACTTGTTGATCTGCCGGTCTAGGTGAACTGGAGCACTCCAGCTTCAGTGATGAAATATTGGCTTCAAAGCCAAGGTGAAGAGAGATTGAGGATGACATCTGAGGTTAACTTCTGACCTCTGCATGTCTGTAGATGTATGTGTTACCTGGGGCAAGGGGAGGAGAAGGAGAAGGAGGGGGAGGAGAGGGGAGGGGAGGGGAGCAAATGTGCTGAGAATTAAAGGTTATCCTGCCCATGGCACCTAGGGTGTTCCCACCGTGTTAGTAGTCAGCAACTGAACAAATATGAGATAATTACTTTCAACCCTTAAATGAAGACAGTGTAAGACTCTAAGCATTTAGAGTCATTTTATTCATAGCCCCCAAAAGCTGGAGGAAGCCACACATCTGCCAGTACACAAATGAATAAATGAGTATGTGTGTCTGTCCACACAGTGATATTCTCAGTCACATAAAGGAGTAAGTCGCCGGGAGGCACAGGAATACAGAGGAAGGGGCTGGGGAATGACTGAGGGATTAAGAGCACTTGCTGCTCAAGACCAGAGTTCAGATCCTAGCGCCACAATGTTGGCTCTCAACCACCTGTATGTAGCTTTAGGTCCAAGGGATCTGATGCCCTTTTCTGACCTCTGCAAGCACCTTCACCTTCACACACACACACACACACACACACAAAGAAAGTCTTAAGAAAATAATATGGATGGTTCTCAGAAATATCATTTTGAGGGGGAGAGGTCAGGCACAGAAGACCACATGCCATGCAATCTCATTGACAAAAAATTCAAGAGCAAAACATCTAATTTATAGTGACTCAAAGGACTGCACAAAGGATAACGAGGCCTCGATTCTGATTAGGATATTGCCATATATGTGCATATATGTGTGGAAATCCATTAGGCTGTACATTAAAATGCATATATTTTGATGTATATACCTCTATAACACTATGCAAAAAAGTTACTCTTAAAAAAGCAAAGCAAATAAGAAGCAGAATCAGGAAAGTAGTTTCACACTGAAAATTCAAAGAGAAATGAAGGACTGAGGAGAGTGTAGGAGGTGAGGCTTGTGCCAGGGCTGTCAAAGTCATAGTGGAAGAGGTGGCGAGGTAGACCAGGAAGACAGTGACTTCAAGATCCTCAAGTCACCCTGGTAGGTGTCACTCAAGGGTAGGGCACCTGAGGATAGGTGACAAACATTCCCAAAACATCCTCCTCTTCCTAACCAGGTCTCCTAACCTGGTTCATCCTCATGGAATTTAGTATGAAAATATCCTTGTTTTCTTAGTGAGAGGAGTACCTTTGTTTTTCCTCTTACCTTTTCATGTATGTAAGCTTCTAGACCTGTGAACGACACAGTCAAATGCCTGTGGGTTGATTTACGGTACTATCTCTATCACATATATGAAGTCATGGATTATTTTGGACCACGACCTTTCTCTATGCTCTCATTTCATGGAACAATGATTCAGACGGGCTGTCTCTGAACTCCTCAGATTCTTACGTTGAGACTCCAGCTCCAACATGATAGTACTTGAGGTGTTTAGAATGATGTTATGAGGGTGGAGATCTCATGAATGGGATTAGTGACCCTATGGAAGGGAAAGGCCCACTTGCCCCTCTCCCATCAACAGAAGCTGCAACAGGAAGTAGGGGGCCCACAGTCCATGAGAGGGTTCTTACCAAACCTGAGCCTGCAGAGTTGTAGGAGAGGGACTTTCTGACACTCAGTTGTCCATTCTGCAGTGAACTCTCATAGCGGTAGGTACTGACTGGGGCAGGTTTTTCATCTGTGTCGTGACATCTCCATCTTTATTAGCCATGCAGCTAACCCAGAAGAGCATCCTGTTAGTAAGCATCACCTTTCATCCACTCTCATGAGGAGAGTTCTGGAGGGGCTCACTGGCCAGACATCTGTGGAGCAGACATAAAACAGGAGGGCTAGAGAGAGAAGTTCACGCTCTCTGGAGTAGTAGGGAACCTGTTCTTCTGAAGTGTAGGTGGAAAAGCCTGGAAACAGCTGTCATGGCAGCTGCTCTGGCCGGTGAACTCAGACAGATCTCTTTCAGTCTGGGCCACTCAGGGGAAGTTCGCTCACATAGTCTGTGAAGCCAAGAGCTCTAGGCAGCTGCCCCTGAATTAGTTTCAGAGTCTCTGCTAGAAAACGCACAAGCTGAGGAAGAGGCCAGTGCTCTCCAGTGGCCTGTTATCTTACAAATAACTAAGTAAACTTGACCTCCTGGAAGCCAAGTTCAGAGACAACCTGGAGGGAATCTTCTGCCCTCCAGCCATTCTCTCCCTGAATAAATTGTGTAGAGACAGACAGCAACTAGGTAAAGGCTAGATAAATTTTTAAAAACCTTCAATATTGGTGCACTCCTTGTTTGGGAAGCCTGGTTTAGACAACTGAAGCTGCTTAACCATGTCTTAATTGGGAAGAGTTGAAAACACAGAACAAAGAGCTGGTCATATAGACAGAACTGTAAAGCAAGACGCACTAGACACATGTTTAAAATATTTAAAATTTTTTATTGCATCTATTTACATGTGTGCATGCAGGCTACAGCATTTGTGTAGAGGTCAGCAGATGATGTGGGAAGTCCTATTGTATATGTGTTGCTTTTATTGGTTAATGAATAAAGAATCTGTCTTGGGCTTGGCAGGGCAGAATAGAGGTAGGCAGGGAAAACTAAATTGAATGCTGGGAGAAAGAAGGCAGAGTCAGGGAGATGCCATGTAGCTGCTGAAGGAGAAAGATGATACAAGCCGCCAGCTGGAACCTTGCTACTAGGCCATGAGCCTTGTGGTAAAATATAAAATAATAGAAATGGGTTAATTTAATATGTAAGAGCTTGCTAGGAATATGCTATAGTGTTTGGCCAAGCAGTGATTTAATTAATACAGTTTCTGTGTGCTTTTTTTTGGAGTCTGGATGGCTGGGTACAAGCAAACAGCCACTCCGACAACAAGTGGACAACTTAAAGGAATCTCTTGTTCCCCACCAACATGTGGGGCCCAGGAATTAAACTCAATTCTTCATGCTTGGCTTCAAACACCTTCACAGTTTCTCAGACCCAATTATTTTTTAATTTCCTTCTCAGGTTTTTAATCCAGAGTTTCACTCTATAGTTCAAGCTGGTGTCAAGCTCACTGCGGTCTTGCTTCATCCTCCCCAGGAGAGGGATTGTAGGCCTATGCCCCGATGCTTGGTCATTATGTCTCCACATCTCTGAGTGACTGATGCCTCCCCCACCCCAGTGTGGGTGCATAGGTGCAGTCACCCACAAGGGTTCACGTGGAGGCTAAGGATTGATGTCAGGTGTCTTCTCCAGTCAGTTCTCCACCTTATCCTTTGAGGTAGACTCTCACTGAAACTTGCCATTTTAGCTGGGTGGTTCTGGGGCTGGAATTCGGGTTCTCATTGTCACACAGTGAGCACATAACCCGCTGAGCCCTTTCCCAGCCTCCAGAATTCTATACAGTGGGCAAGACCACTGATAATAACAACTATGCTGTTTACTGATCATTTCCTTGACTGATAAGGAAACTTTACATCTCATTCAGTTTTGTTACTGGACATAGGAAATAAATCTTCTGAGGGAACTCAATTTTATGTAGATTTCAAGACCCCAGTCAAACCAGGTCTGGTATGTTCTGATTTTACATCTTGACATATGTTGTCCCTTCTTACTTGGTGTGTGTGGGGGAATCACTTCCTTGACACATCTTAATTTATCAGCCAAGAAAACTCTTACCTCTCTCTCAAAAAGTCCATCTGAAATGTAACTCTTTTCGCGTGGTTCCCTGTCGCATTGCCAGGTGAGGCCTCAGCCTCTGATTGAAGGGATATCACTTTGCCCTGTGCTATGTGTGCTTTCTTATGTGCTTCCCTTTAGTATGCTGAACTGAGATGGTTTTGTCAGTGCCTCTTTTTTTCCCAGCTAACCGGTGGTGTGGGAGAATTGTCTGTATTCTGTCAATCATGTTTTAAATAAATGCTGATTGGCCAGGCAGGAAGTATAGATGGGACAACCAGACAGAAAGTAAAGGTGGGGCAATGAGAACAGGAGAATGCTGGGAAGGAGGGAGCCCATTCCTTCTCAGTCCTGCCCACACCACGGAAGAAGCAAGATGTGACCTGCCCCCTGAAAAAGGTACCGAGCCATGTGGCTAACATAGATAAGGATAATGGGTTAATATAAGCTGCAAGAGCTAATAAGAAGCCTGAGCTAATGGGCCAATCAGTTTTCTAACTTATGGAGACCTCTGTGTGATTTTCTTTGAGGTTAAATGGCTGCAGGAACCGGGCAGGACAGAAACCCCAACAAGCTGCTCCTTCATGTTACAAACTGGGATCATATTTGGGAAGAAATCTTGTATATTTTCTACTTTTGTCCACCATGGCTAGCAAGGGGTATGCATTTAGATAATGTTGGAGAGTGTCTCTTTGAGCAAATTAGCTGTCCAGACACTGCTTACCCCATGTTCTGGTTAGCCTTAATTGTCTACTTGACACAGTCTAGAGTCTGAAGAAGGGACCACACTGAGGGATTTCCTGGATCAGGTTGTCCTGTGGGCATGTCTGTGGGGAGTGCCTTGGTTATTAATTGATGTAGGAGAGCCTAGCCCAGTGTGGGTGGCACGATCCCTTGGCAGATGGTACTGGGTTGAATGAGAAAGCTATTTAAACACAAACCTGAGTGAGCTAGAGAATGAGGCAGCAAACAGCTTACCTCCATGGTTGCTGTCTCCAGGTTCCTGCTTGAGTTCCTGCCCTGACTTCCCTAGGTGATGAAATGACTGGTAAGGGTAAGCCGAATAAGCTCTTTACCCAAGTTGCTTTTGGTCAGAGTGTTTTATCACAAACAAACAAACAACAAACAAAAAAGCAAAGCTAGAGCATCTGGAAGGCTATTTCTCAGAGCTAAAGGGTCACTTAGATGATAAGAATTCTACCTGTTCAGCTTCTTGTACCCACTCTGGAGTCTTCAGAAATCAATTAAGCTAAGTAGTCTTGCTACTCTTAACCTTAGCATTTTTTAAATCAACCTACATTCTCTCAATTACTTATCCTTTGTGCATTTTTAAAGAATCTGCTGCCCTGGAAATTCTTATTTCTACATATTTATCTGGTTGCTTTCACCCCAAGAAACCCACTTGGCTTGACAAGTTGATGTGTTAGCCTATGCTAAACACTTAGCAAGTGGGAATAAGGAATTAGAAGTTGGGTCTTGTGATTTTAATTCCTTTTTTCTTTAAAAAATACTTATTTTATTATATATGTGTGTGTATGCATATGCTTGAATATCACATGAGTGCAGGTGTCCATGGAGGCTAGCAGAAGGCATTGGATCTCTTCAACTGGGGTTATACGAGGACATGAGGTACTCAGTGTGGGTGCTGGGAACTGAACTCAGATCAAATGGAAGAACAGTGAGTACTATTAACCCCTGAACCATCTTCTCAGTCCCTTTTGATTTGACTTCTAACTGCAATTTATGTTTTGGAGTGTATGGGCTCCCTGGCCAATATTCTTAGGACTGTATATTCCAGAGAAGGTTAAAATAATGGCTTTCATCACTGGTGGAAGAAAGAGACTCCATTCGAAGCAAAGAATCAGAAATTAACATGGAGATGTGAAGGGATGTGTGAGAGACAAACGGCCACAGCAGCTGGGAGTAGCCCAGCATTCAACTGCTCCAGTTGCTTTTGAGCAATTTGATGAATGACAAACACTGGACAAAGTCATTCAGTGGTCATGATGGAGCAAGACAGACACAGGACCTTCTGTCACCACGCCTGAGCACCAACAAAGTACACTGTCTGGAAACCAACCAAACACCTGCACTTCCTGGCTTATACCTGTGACTTTCAGTTTGTTGCAGAGAAGCCATCCAGAGGGGCATCTCTGTTAAGCTCGTTACTGCCTGGGAGGAAGTGCTGGCTGAGGAACAACATTACAGCCGGTGTAAGAGAGGAAGTGTCCAGGGTCCCCCGACAGAGACTTTGTAAACCCCATGTGGCAGTCAGATGCCACCTATAGGAAGGCTGCTCAAGTGGTTGCCCCTCCCAGGTGTGTAGTGACCTTGCTGGAGTAAGAGCGGGCATCTTCTATCATGGACAACTCGTCTCAATGTCGTTTTGCTTAGAGTCTTTATGCTGTTTGGTTTTATCTGCCAACTTAGTCTATAATTCCCTGGGAAGAGAGACTCAATAAAGGATTGTCTAGATCAGGCTGGTCTGTGGAGGAGTGTCTTGATTACTTTGATTGACGTGGGAGACGTGTCCCGTATAGTTGGCATCATGCCCTAAGGCAGGGAATCCTGGACTCTATCAAAGTAAAGGTGGGAAGCTGAACAGTAAGCAGGCTTGCGTTCATTTTTGTGTTATTCCTATCACCGTGACTCCCCTGCTATGATGGACTGCAACCTGGAATTATGAACTAAAATAAGCCCTATCATCCCTAAGTGGCCCTTATGACAGTACAGGAATGAAACTGGAACAGCCCTGAATTTCCCACTTGAGCATGCGTCCCCCATGCTGATAATAGAGATGAGCACCAATGCACCCAGATTTCACAGGGCTCCTCATGTCTATATGACAAGAACTTCGCCAACATGGGAAAATTAAGACACCATACTATAGTTACTTCAATGAAAATATTTTATTGCAGCTATGCACATTTTTGCCAAGTGCTTGTGTGGTGCCAGGCATTTGCACTGAGGACAGGGTGATGTGAACAAGAGCTCATGGACTGACATTGCCTAACGGAACTGTGGTGATAGGGATTTTTTGTATCCTTTCTGCTTACAGGTGTAGCTACCAGTTGCATGTGGCTGCTGGTCATACCAACTGGGATTAGTGTGACTGAAAAATAAAGTTTCAAGATTTACTGTGTTTTAATTAGTTTATAAAGAAATTTAAATAACCGCATAATGTTTAGAGTGATAACTAATTGATAATTTAAGACTAATGAGTGTCATACACTGATATATTTCACAATAATGTCAATACATGGACATGCAATGACATCATTATGTATCATAATGATATTTTCTCTTATGTCCTTTGAAAGAGAGACACAAAATGCTTACAAAGTCTTTAAAAGGTCATGTGACCACAGGGAAAATGGGTCAGCTTGCCTGAAGGAGTGTGACATTTAAGCTTCTGCTTACAATTCCTTGGAGAGTCTTTAAAACTGAGTATGAGGAATGGGCCATTGCTACATTGTCATAGCCTTTAAATTGTCCTTACTATCTCCTTACATTAGGAATTTTCCCACTGCCCCTTCATTCTTTATTGGCTCCATATAGCATCATGAAAAATAATAATAAAAAAAATCCCTATAGGTAGAACCCTTGGTTGTGTATATCCAGATGTACATTATAGGTTAGGGTCCAAAAATAAAGAACAAGGGATTTCGTCTTTCTGAGTTTAGGCCATCTCACTTAATATTATACTTTCCATATCCACCCATTCTCCTTCAAATTTCACAGTTTCATTTTTCTCATAAATGAATATATTCCATTGTGTGTATTTACCACATTTTCATTATCAACTTGTCTGTCGATGGACATCTGGACTGCTTTTATTTCCATTTTCTCACAAATATATCAGCAATAAACATAGATGTGTTTCTCTGTGGTAGAATATGGAGTGCACTAGGGTTTGGCCCAGCAGTGATGTATCTGGGTCACATGGTAGATACAGTTTTATCTTTCTGAGAAACTCCTGTACTGATTTCCAGAATGACTGTACTAATTTGCACCCTGAGCAGCAGTAAATAAGGACTCTTCTTATTCCATATCCTCTCTACTACTGTAATGGGATTTCTTAGTAATAGGTATTCTTAATGGGGTGAGGTGGTATCTCAAAGTTAGGTGATGAGGATCGATGGTGTCTTAGTTACTCTTCTATTATTGTGAAGAGACACTATGACCAAGGCATCTTATCAAAGAAAGCATTTAACTGGGGCCTTCTTCACAGTTTTAGAGGATAAGTTCATGGCTGTCACATCAAGAAACATGATGGTGAACAGGCAAGCATGGCGCTAGAGTAATAGCTAAGAACTTACATCCTGATCTGCTGAGGGAGAGATAGAGAGAGAGATGCCTTCCATGTGTTTTTGAAACTTCAAAGCCCACCCCCAGTGACATACCTTCTCTGATAAGGACATACCTTCTAATTCTCCCTAAACACCCCACTAAGTAGAAACTAAACATTCAAATAGATGAACCTCTGGGGGCCATTCTCATTCAGATCACCACAGATGGAGAGTGGGCAAAAAACCGGAGACACAAAAGAGAAGAGCCTGGGGTTGGGAGGACACAAGGGGGTAGAACAGGAGTAGCTGGGAGAAGGGCAGGGAGAATCACAAAGACACATGTTTAAAATGATAGCCTATTATATGCAAAGAGATGAAAATAAAATATATATCAAAGAGAAAATAAAAGGAATAGAAAGAAACTGAAAAATCCTTGAGTCCCCAAGCTCAAACATCTAATGACTACATCCAAGCCAATGAAAGTTAGGCCATGCATTGGGCTGCTGTTTATTGTGTAATGTGCACTAGTAGGTTTTGTGTGTCCCCTGCTATAGTGCCAGTATTTCCGCCAGTCATGAAAGATACTTTAATAGCCTAATTCAATGGCTATGGTCATTTCCCACTCTGTGGCTCCATACCATAATCTATCTAGTGGAACTGCTGCTTTTGGACCCTCCTCTGTACCTTTAACTTCTGAAACTAGCCTCAGTGTGATGCGCATCTTGTAAAGAAATCCACTTTTCTGATTCTTTGCCTGGAGCCTGGGGCCATCATGCATGAACAGCGAAAGTTTAGCCCAATATATCATGTTGTAATGTAGAAAGGATGGTATATATACCTGGGAGGGTATATTCTCATAGGATGGGAGGATGAATCCTGAGCCAGCCTCGAGGTTTGATTGTAAACTTTGCTTGTACCATGAAATTGTTTTCTGGAGAACTCCCCTTTCTTCTGACCATGTATGAGAATTTTAGAGTTTTCTGCTGTTCTTTCTTAAAATCATATAGAGCATGTCTACGTGCTTGGGCAGAGTCTTGACCACCATTATTTATAGTGACTGCATGAGGCTTGATTGCCGTGATGCTCTGTCATCATCCCTTCTCCAAAGAGGCTGCTAATTGATGCTGCTCCTGCTGAGCTCTTCCTGGTTCTGCCAAATGGAGTGCCTCCATCAGAGCACAGATGTCTGGACCACATCTGGCCCTGAGGGTGATTCTGTCAGCCTTCCATATCAATGGGCAGTCTGTCTAAGACTCATACTTTCTTTTGGTGATATTCTAAGAAACAGGGGTTCTTGGAACAAAGGCAAGGTTGACCATGACAGTGTGGGGTTTGGGTCAGACACGCTGTTCTTTTCTTTGAGATGCATGTTGAAATCACAGAGCACTAGAATGGGAATCAAAGAGTTGGAATGAGATCCATGTCTGCTCCTGCCCCCAGCTTCCTGTTGTCTAACAACCAGAACTTTTTCTTTATTCGTTTGTTTGCAATGGACAGAAACAGTTCAGTCTGCTTCGGCAACAATAGCAACAGCAGCAGCAGCAGGAAAAAAGGATCCAGGGCTTTAAAAATAATATTATAGTCCTGATCTTCCTCTCTTCTGCAGCGAATACATTTCTAGAAGACAAGTCTCTTAAGCGGTTTCCAAAACGTGCCCCCAAACCCTCTGCTTCATAGATTAATAAACAATGTCCGTGGGTCAAATTCAGTTTGTTCCCTATTTTAATTTTTGATAAAGTTTCATTGGAACATAGCCATACCATTCATAAATCAATTGCATATGGCTGCTTTTGTCCAAAAGCCACAGAGTTAAGTGGCTTGGCAGAGACTGTATAAAGCCAGGAAAGCGGGAGCTTGATCTGAACATTGAGCTAACATCTGCCTTTGCAAGAAGTCATCTCCTTTCAGTTTCAAAGTTTTCCAGAGAGTGCCATGTCTAGTGAATTATTAGTGTCCATCTATTCTTGGATTCGTTTCATTTTCTTAAGATTAAAATATGTGGTGTGTGTCTGTCTGTCCGTCTGTGTTAGTTTCTGTGCACCATGTACGTGAAGGAAACTATGGAGGACAGAAAAGAGCATCAGATACCCTGGATCTGCAGTTACAGGTGATTGTGAGTTACCATGTGGATGCTGGGAACAGAACCCAGGTTCTCTGAAAGAGCAGTCAGCACTCTTAACCATTGTACTACCTTTCCAGTCCCTGGATTCCTGATTTTGTACGTGTGTGTGTGTGTGTGTGTGTGTGTGTGTGTGCATGCATGTTTTGTGTTTGTGTTTGTGTGTGTGTGTGTGTGTGTGTATGTGCATGCACAGGCCAGAGGTACATGTTAGATGTCTTCCTCAGTTCCCCTCCACTTTACTTTTTGAGGAAGGGTCTCTCACTGAATCTACAGCTCACTGATTCAGCTGCACATGCTGTGCACCAAGCACTAGGGATTCTCTTGTCTCTGCTTCCCAGTGTTGGGATTTAACATACACATTGCTATGTGGATGCTGGGGATCTGAAGTTAGGTTTTCTTGCTTTCACAATGAAGTGATATATTTCCTGGTCCACATACTCTGTATCTTATCTAACCTCTTTCATCCAGCCCTGTGTGTCTGGCATTTTGAATTGGCGAAGACCATAGTCATTCTGAAATATTTCTTCACTTCCATCTACAGTATGTTGAGGTTGGTGTGCTATTGCTTGTACTCCTGGCCATACTACATGGTTCCTGCAGGCCAGGAGGGAAGCGTGCACAGATCATTTATTTTCTGAGGCTCCACAGCGTTACCACCCTCTAGTCCATGTATGGAGCAGCTTTAGATTCGGAGACAGCATGTCTGTGAGTGTAAAGGTTTAATTTGTGAGGCTGTCAAATTTCTAGGCCTAGGCTGTGGTTTCCATCCTTCAATCTGACAGATGGCTCTGGAGTTTTTTTATGGTGATTTACACACATGGTTTATGAACCACACACAGAATCTTTTGTTATTATTTCAAGTGAAATTTAATTTTAAAAAGTAGATAAAATATGGTCTGATGTAAGGGTGCTCGAGTATTAGCATCTTAGTTTACCCCATGACTCATTTGCCTATTCCTAGGTCCCCAAATCCTGCCCCAGCTGTTTTTTCTAAGATGAATTCTAATAGGTTCTAACCTAACCTTAGCATGAACCCTGACCCTAACCTTAAACTCTAACTATAGCAATAATCCCTCAAGAGGTCTAGGATTAAGCCAATGAGATGATTCAGCAGGTCAAGGTGCTGTGCACACAAGCCAGGAGACATGAGTTTAATATCTGCAACCTGTAATAAAGGTGGAAGAAAAGAGTTGTCCTCCGTCCACCTCAGGCACAGTAGTGGAGAAAGATAAAATGCCAGGGAATTACCCAATTTGGCTGTAATCGAAGAGTATTAAAGGATTCTATCTTCAGCTCCCCTAGCTTGGGGGCTGAGTATTTTAGGAGGGCCAAAATATAATGAAGAGAGCAAGCAGAGAAAGAATATGACAACCAGAAGTAAGGAGGGAGGTTTGGGAGGTCTAGTCTATGCAGAAAATCAGCAGGAGACGGCTGATGAAGGGCTTGTGCTAACCATGTTAAAATGGTTGGACCCCATCTGTAGAGTTGTTCAAAGTTCAGTCCAGGGTCCCATAGTCACATCTATCTCTTGATATATTTAAAAAGGTTATATTTGTTTCTCTTTAGTAATATCACCTGCTATTGAAGGATATTGGAAGAGAAAGTGTTAAGGACTGTACCTAGGGTTTGTGTGCATTAGACATGCTCTCTGTTACAATCACAGGCATCAGAAAGATACTATATCAAACCCTTTAGATAGAGTTTCTCCATTGAAACTTATTATTATCTTACAAGATTGGTACTGCTACATAAGATTATTATTTCATCATGTAGAGATGTGGCAAGATTAAACAACTAACTAAAAAATCATGCTTAAAACTGTTAGGGTAATTTTGCACTTCATAATTATCTAAAAATTAAGATACTCATGGTTCTGCTTGAGAGATCTCAGCACATTTGTGTACATGAACTTAATCATCTGCACGATGTACTCTGAGCTCTCAAAGGCCTCATTTCCATTTCGTGAATGGTGGTACCAAGAAAGGGAATTGGCAACATTCTCCCAGGCCTGCTCTCACTCCATTTGAAAAGTGGGGTCACAGGATCTTGCATTTTTGTGGTCTTCATGCAGGTTCACTGCACAGGAGACACGTGGCTAGGGGGATCATGACTAAGTTATTCTTCTCACATAACCAAAGTACATTTCTCAGGGGGATGAGTGGGACTTGAGGGGGTCCAGAAGCTCTAGCAGGGGTATGTTTTGTGTTTTTCCCCTAATCCTGAGAAGGATATATGCTCTAGATACAAAAACCCTTTGAGTTTAAGCAGACAAGTCTGTCACCAGTGAGTTATAATTAATGCTTCATTGAGATCCTTCCCTTTCTTCTTTAATCTAGGCTCCTGTCTCCTTCCTCTAATTTATTTTTGGGTTTTCTTCCTTTGCTTTGTTGTCCCACATCAGCGACATCACCACCAACAAGCACCACACTGTGATCACTGCTTATAATGGTCTTACCGCACTGTTCTCATTGCCTTTGCGATCACCAACATCATCACCATCCTCACCACCATCACCATCATCCTCATTACTACCACCAGCACCACTGTCATCATTATTAGCACCATCATCACCACCACCACCACTACCGCCCTCATTACCATCAGTACCACCTCTAACACCACCACTACCATCATCTCTACCTCAGCCACCATCAACACATCCTGCCTCATCAAGGTCTTGCTTTCTTTTTGTGTGTATGAATTGGTACATAAGCACACACATGCTTGTGGAGATCAGAGGTCAATCTCAGGGGTCATTCCTTAGGATAATATCTACCTTGTATACTGAGATAGGGTCTCTCACTTTACATGGGGTTTGCTGATTAGACTAGACTGGCCAGTGGGCCAGCAAGATCAGACTGCTTCTGCACCTTCACTCTGGGATTGAAAGCATGCCACTATAACTGGATTTTTTTTATGTGGATTCTGGGGACCAAATTCAGGTCCTCAAGCTTGACTGACATGCACTCTACCAGCTGAGCCATCACTCCAGCTCCATGATCTTGTCTTTGTCATTTTCATTGTCGGTATCATCTCTAACATCATCACTACTTCATCCACTTCCTACCTACTTTGCACCAGGCCTGGTAGTCACAGTTTATTCACATGCATCATCTCCTCCATCCACAAAACAATCTGTTGTGTAGGCTAATCTTCATTTTCATAGTTGACAGACCCTAAGTCTCAGTGGAGTGACGTAATTTTTCCCAAGGTCATAAAGTGATTACCAAGGTCATTCTTGTTCCTTTCGTTAGATTAATATGCATCCCACAGACACCAGAGCTTCTTGGTTTATTTTTAGGATTTAAGAAAGTTGCAGGACATAGCTCCTGAGCTCTGTTAAGCCTGTGAATGCAAAGAAAGAGATTCAAGGATATTATTCTCCAGGGACAGTTCTCTGATTCAGAAGAACTGCTCTATTTTTGACTAATCATTAAATTTATATTTATGGTTATTATTGCTAAAGGGAAATTTAGAGTTGAACTTTTCTACATGGGGAATTGAAGTCATGATTCAAACCCATATTTGCCTGATTCCAAAGTCTATGTTCCCTGTCAGTATTGTCTGCCAGCTTCAGCCTTTGTTTTCAGGTGACTCTTAGAACCAGACCCTCCCCATGTTTGCAGAGAATTTCTTCCCTTCTTCAGAGCTTGGCATCCATTGTCTCTGTAAACGTCCCTGTCTCATTGCACTGTGCAGACACATGCAAATGAACTTTCAAATTTAGCCTCATTTATAATTTCATTTCTCATGTCTGCCCATTAATTAAGGAATTAGTGAACTAATTATTTAATTCCCATACATATTAGGTACTACCTACGTGTTAGGTGCTGCAGTAGGTACTGAAAATACAGAGTATGTATGTGTAATATAATTTAATTATCACACGTGTAAAATTAGGATACATTTAGGGCATGTACACCAAAGGAAAAACTCTAGTCAAGTCAAGTGAGCGAGAGAAATCAAGTTGGGAGTCTCGCTTCTGACTCCTGTTCTCACCCATAAGAGTCTTCTCTATGCATGTATTTCTGTTCCCTACATGGTCACGGCAGTTGCACTACAGGTGGATGACTGTGGCCCAGAGGTCTCCAAAGAGATCTTCCTAGAGGAGGCTGTGATTCTTGGACTGAGTTTTCTAGGGCATATAGCAGAACAGGCACAAGGAGGAAAGATACATTGCAAGCAAAGGAAGGTACCCAAAGTCAACATTTAGAAATGCAGGACAATACATGGGGCTAGCGATGGAGCTGAGAGGCAACTGCAGCTTCCTAGCAAAGCTGGACATTCACCCAGAATAACGTAAGAGTTCTACAGAGAACTTAGGGAAATGACAGCTGGACCACTCTGGGTATTTTTGTGTCCTATTATAGACACACCCTCCACATACAACACAAACCCACTACAAGGACACACACAGACATACACAGACACACACACACACACACACACAGACACGGCAACTACTGTGAAGTCACAGATGTGTCCTTCTTTTCCATACTTCCAGCCTGTTTTCCAGGCACTTCTTTTAAGCTCTTATTGGTGGAGGCCCACTTTCTCATGGCTTTTTGTCCAGACACTTCTCACGGCTTAGCCTGGTAATGCATCCCATCTGTGGCAATAACAGGATGTGCACCATGGGAGAGCCTTGCCTGAAGTGGCCAGAATGACTCCAGGGGCTGAGATGACAGCAGACGTGTAAATCACCCAGGAAGTGTTGAACTTTCGAGCCAGGAAACAACAACATGCCACTCTCACCCACCCCTGCAGGAAGGTTATATATGTTGCTGTCACTTTTATACTGTTCCCCACCACTGGTAATTTTCTCTCCATCTAATTTTTATTTCCCAAGGGCCTATCTACCGAGGTTGAAAGTGCTGGGAAACCAAGGCGCATTCTTTTGTCAAGGGATAGTAAATTAAATTAACTATTGCTTGTGGCTGGCTCTGGTCAGAACTATTTATATGTAAATAGGTGAGCCCTGAAGGCCTTATCACAATTATTGTTTGTTCATTCCAGATGTTGGCCATCATCGGAGAGTTTAGGACCAAACTCTGGGAACAGCCGGAAGAATTAGTTTCTCCTAGGTCTGCCCCGTTCTTGCCTGGGTTAGCTTTTCGTCCACACATGCACTCACATGTGCACATAATGATGAAATCTTTCCTGCCCACTTCATGAGTTAAGAATGTAAAATGCTCTTAGTCCTAGAAATGAAAATTTGAAATGGATGCCCTGGGAATGCTAAAGCATTCTGTTGAACTGTCCATGGTCTACGTTGCTGAGGACAACTGACCAGGTCTCTTCCTCTCTTAGTCCCAGACCAATAGAGAGAATAGGAATGGAGAGTTCAAACCCATTACATCACCATTGGTTGACACCTCATCCAATCAGCGTGGTCATTATTTGCATATTATTTTCTGAATGACTGGCTCCTTGCTATTGTTCCTTGGAAGTCATCACTCCTATATAGTTGGAAGGACACAGAGACACATATAGGGACAATGAACTCTCCCACCAAGTTTGTAGAAAACATAGCCCAGGTACCTTTCAGTGTTTCTGGTTGGATTTTTCAATTCAGAAGACAATGCTTCAAAGGAACAAAGTCTGGGTCTTGGGTCCCTGGTCTGCTCTGCTCCTCTCTTTCCACACAGAAGAACTGGACCCTGACATTTCTCTTTAAGCCACTACCACCCCAGTTATCCTTTAAACCATGCAACCAAATGATTTCTCTGTGGCTTTCAGGATTTACAGCTTGTTTCTATGCTCTTGAGCTCAACTGAATGGCTCTTTAAATCAAGAGCCGCAAGACAGAACACTTTAAAAGGGGAAAGGAGTATTTTTGTTGAAATAAACGAGAGGCAGCAGAAACTGTCCCTATATCTCAACTCTGTATTCTGCAATTATTGTTCCTGGATGGAGGACATGTATAGGTCTTGAGATGTGTACCCCTGGGATGGACATTACTCGGAACTGGCTACTTTTCTCCTTTTGACAAAACATCATAAGGAAGCAGCTTACAGGAGGGCAGGTTTATTTTAGCTCTTGGGTTAGATGGTGAAGTCTGTGATGGTAGAGAGGGCATGCTGGTGGGACCAGTTTTTGACTTGATGGCTGGAGCATGTATGAGGCATCTGGCCATACTGTAGAGGCAGAGATCTCTGGCTGGAACCAAATATAGATATCATCTTCACAACCCATTTCTGGCTTGCTAGGCTATTGCCCAAGCTAATTCTGCAAACTCCCCAAACAGCACCTCCAAGTGCAGATCAAGTATGCTGGGGACAGTTCCTAGACTGAACAGATTGGTCCTTAGCAATACAACTTAGTTGACTGTCTTACTGGTATCTTGGATGTTTTCTGAAGCAACCTGAACTTCCTGAAAGAAGTTGGATTTGAAGGCTGGGCTAAAGCTTCTGGACCATACTAGCTGATGTGGGATTCCCTCTGTATGTTGTGAATATCATTGGTTAATAAAGAAACTGTCTTGGGCCTGCACAGGGAATAGAGGTAGGCAGGGAAAACTAAATTGAATGCTGGGAGAAAGGAGGAGGAGTTAGGGAGAAGCCACGTAACCCCGCTGGAGACAGACACCAGAACAAGGCCAGCATACCACAGCCAAATGGCGATACACAGATTAATGGAGATGGGTTAAATTAATATGTAAGAGTTAGCCAATAAGAAGCTAGAGCTAATGGGCCCAGCAGTGCTTCAAATAATATAGTTTGTGTGTGATTATTTTGGGTCTGAGTTGCTGGGTGGTTGGGAAACGAACCAGTGACCTCCTACAACATACTGGCTGTTTTTGAACGTGACCAATGGGGATTTTAGAATCACATTTTCTAGACCCCTGTACAGTCTTTCCTTTAGAATTATTATGCTGGAGAGGATGTGGAGTAAGGGGAACACTCCTCAATTACTGGTGGGAATGCAAACTTGTATAAGCACTCTGAAAATCAATATGGTGGTTTCTCAGAAAATTGGGAATTATCCTACCTCAGGACCCACTCTTGGGTATACACCCAAAAGATGCTCAATTATACTAGAAGGACATTTGTTCAACTATGTTCATAGAAGCATTATTTATAGTAGCCAGAACCTGGAAAGAACCTAGATGTTCCTCAATCAAAGAATGGATAAAGAAAATGTGGCACATTTACACACTGGATTACTACTCAGTGGTAAAAATCAATGACATCTTGAAATTTGCATGTAAATGGATGGAACTGGAAAAAAACATCCTGAGTGAGGTAACCCAGACCCAGAAAGATGAACATGGTAGGTACTCACTCATCAGTGGATACTAGCTATAAACAAAGGATAATGAACTTATAGTTCATGATCCTAGAGAAACTAAGTAACAAGGTGACCCCTAAGAAAAACATACATAGTTCTACCTGGAAAGGGGAAATAGGCAAGATTGCCTAACAAAATTGGAATCTTGGGGGTAGGGGAAGAGGAGAAGGGGAGGAGGGAGAAGCACTTGTGGGAATGGGATAGTTGAGATGGAGGAAGGACAAAGATGGGAGCAAGGAAAGAGATATTTTGATTGATGGAGCCATTATGGGACTAGCAAGAAACCTGGCACTAGAGAAATTCCCAGGAATCCACAAGGATGACCCCAGCTAAAAACTTAAGCAATAGAGGAGAAGGTGTCTGAACTGGCCTTGCTCTGTAGTCAGATTTATGAATATCTTTCTTTTTTCCTTTCTTTTTCTTTCCTTCCTTCCTTCCTTCCTTCCTTCCTTCCTTCCTTCCTTTCTCTTTTATTTTTTAAAGGTTTTTTTTTGAGACAGGGTTTCCCTGTAGCTTTGGAGCCTGTTCTCTTTGGATGGATACCTTGCTCAGCCTAGATATAATAGGGAGGGCTTTGGACCTTCACCAAAGCAATGTGCTTTACCCTCTCAGAGGAGTGGGTGGGGGTGGGGTGGGGAAGTAGGCAGAGGGAATGGGAAGAGGGGAGGGAGTAGGAACTGGGATTGTTATGTAAAATGAGAAAAGTTAGTTTGTTTTTTTTAAATAAAATAAGAAAAAGAAAAGGAAAAAATATCTATTAGAGTGTCTCATGCCTTTCCATAGACAAGGCAAAATAGTCAGGGGCTCAAGCTTGGGTCTCCTTGTTGAACAGTGCTCATCTTATTTAGTGTGGTTCCCTTTTAACCCTGCATGAAAGACTTCAGACTTACAAGCAGGTTCTTATTCATATTTCAGACAAAGCCACGTCTGGTTGCTGAATGGAGCCAGTACATAGCTTCCATAACTTGCCAAACTCTTCCTTGGCTGTTCTCCTGGAGAAAGTGGTGTGTTAAGGCTTCCTCCCAGAGGGAGAATTGATTGCTGTATTTCATGAGGACAATGTGTTTCTAACAGGGGTCTGCCCATGGGAGGAGTGTGTGTGCGTGTGTGTGTGTGTGTGTGTGTGTGTGCGTGTGCGTGTGTGTAACAGTTATCTGTTCTCCTGAAGACACCACAACACCATGGTTTTTTGAGTCAGGAAATATCTTTTCCCGGATAACAGAGAGAATGAGTGCAGTTACCCCTTATGTCTCGGTCCCCAGGGAACCTAGGATAAAGTTAAATAAATTCCACGAATGTATAAAGATCTTGAGAAAGAATTTTCTGTATTATATTTTGGGCTCATACTGACCCTGACTCAGGTTTCAAGTTTTACTCTTAAGTTTTACTGAGCTAGCATCATGAATACTCTTTGATAGCATTAAAATGATGATTCTAGAGCACACACTAAGAATTCACTGGGTGAGTAGACTAGGGATTCTGGAGAGTGGAATGTTCTAGCACTCATGAGAAATGCCTTCTTTTTGTTTCCACAGCTTCAGTGGTTTATCCTTCAAGGATGTGGTCAGACCCCTGGGAAAGGCATGAAGCCGTTCTCCTGGCCAAATGGCGCAAGCGTTGGATGGTGAACACAGCCATCGATGGGGAACCTCACAACAAACAGAAGGGCAAGCACGGTACAAGCCTTGTGCTGATGTTGGATTCTTTTTGGAGAAAATGTTTTCCCGAGAGACTTCATGAAATTATCTTAGTACGACAGTCATGGTCAACCTGAATCACCCTTCTCCCTGGTGTTAGTTATGGTCCTTATTGCTGTGGTCAAATACATAACAGGAAATGACTTAGAGGAAGAAGGATTTATTCTGACTCACAATTCAAATGGACCATGGAGGCAAAGACATGGCGGCAGGTGCAGAAGGCCTGATGGAGGGAGATAGAGGCCAACTGGCTATGATTGCATCCACAATCAGGAAGCAGAGAGTGAACAGGAAGTGGGGCTCACTTGAGGAAGACGCCTCAAGCCACCAATGACCCATTCTTTCCAGTCAGGTTCCACATCCTAAAAGTTTCACCACTTTCTCATACACACACCAGTAGCTGGAGACTGACTGTTCAAACACAGGAGCCTGTTGCAGACAGCTCAGTTCGCATTTAAACTATAAGACTGGGCCATCTCCATCCTTCATCAGAATAGCACGAAAGAAACTCAAGAGGATGTTCCCAGAAGCCAAATCCCTGTCCAAATTGTTCTAAATGCTGTCACTAACTTTAATTGCACAGCCCCTTGCAAGACTCACACACACCAGCCTGGCACATGCAGTGCGTGGTTTTGCTTAGAGAGACCATTTAAGAGTGTTTATTGCTACACTGGAGAAATTGGCATAAATGAAGTGTGGCCACAATCTTCTTTAAAATGGTGCATGTGTTAGAGGCTGCTGGGTTCATAAATTAGCTTTTTCAGAGAGTTCAGTCACAATCAACTGTGTTTAATATTCACACATTGTAATTTAAACATTAAAGATCTCAAGCAAAGATCACGATCTTAGATGGTATTAAATTTAAAAATCTCACTCCCCCAGAATTGCACAGTTAGCCTTGATTTCTGGTTTATGTCCCATTAGCCCGTGGTGATAAGTATGGACTCATATAGAGGAAAAGCACGAATTCCCATTTCAGAACATTAAATCCAGATTTTTGATGATAACCTATTTTTGTGCTGCTATTAGGGGGCACCAGCCTGTACCCACATCCAGTTATTAATCTGTGCAACACTGTCTCTCTGGCGTGTTATGTTCTTTCTAAATCTGCTGAACTTAAGCGCACCAACTAAGTGGGTTATTAAATGGGAGCAAGAAATGAATCAATCAAGTATATTCAAATGTCCAGTCTTGGGCATTATTCTTTGACTTCATTATTTAGGCATTAAATTCCATGCAACACCGGATGTAATTGTCAATACAGAGAGTCTTGATTTGTGGGAGACGAGTTCTTTCTGGCAATTATGGTTTTAGGTTTACAAGCACACCAGAAATCCTTACAGCATGATAATAACATTAGCATGGCTTCCACACTCACATTTCCAACAAATCACATCTGGCTGTTTAGGGATGGCTGACAGGTTCATTAGAGATCAGGGAACAGAGAATGGCCTTAGCAGTCCCTCACAGACCATTGGCACACTCAGCCAAGGAATATACAAAGTATTTCAGTGTACGGGGTTATCCCTCTGCACCAGAAGGCAGTGATTCCCTTTGGGTTATCCAGCTTGATCACAAAGAAAAATCCAGTCCTTCTGTGTATGTGTTGCTTTTATTGGTTAATGAATAAAGAAGCTGATATATATAGAGAGAGTAGGCAAAGTCAGGAGACGCCATGTAGCCACCAGAGGGGAAAGACACGAGCTGCCAGCTGGAACTTTGCCAGTAGGCAACAGGCCTCGTGGTAAAATATAAAATAATGGAAATGGGTTAATCCTAGGTGTAAGAGCCAGCTAGCAATACACTTAAGCTATTGGCCAAACAGTATTGCAAATAATATAGTTTCTATGTGATTATTTCGGGAGTCTGGGCAGCTGGGAAACGAACAAGAGACCTCCACCAATAATCCTGCCTTGGTATGAATATTGGCTTTACCTCTTCCTAGCTGCATGACTGTAGACCAGTCACTTACCCTTTCTCTGTCTTGGTGTTCTCTGGCGATGTGGTTGCCTATGACAGTAATAATATTGTCTTAGTTTGAGTTTTCTCAGATGCAGACATTGAGACAAGACTTTGGGTGCGAATAACTGGTTTGCAAGGTTCAGAGAATGCATGTAGAGGAGAGAGATGGCAGGCAAGGAGGTGTGTCATCCAGCACTCTTGGAGGAACCGTAGGTAGGGCTGCATTGAGAAAGGCTGGGTGCCATTCAGGAGGAAAGTCATCAGTATTTGCTTCTCATTTTGAATGAAGGAGCTCACCTGTGGCAATTCTCCTTGGGTGGGAAATCAGCACAAGGATGCTTCGTGTAAGGAAGCATCAAACAGATGGCTAGGGCGTGTGTTCTCAAACATGATTGGGATCAGAGGAATTGGGGGCAATGTTCAGGAAAATGCTCACAGATTGCATTTGAGATGGCCTGAGTCAGACTTTTAAGAAGAGCGGGTGGATGGGCTGAGAAATAATAGGTTGAATCCTGGACCATCATTAGATGAATGGGGATGTAGGCATTTGATATAGGTCTAAAATCATCCATATATCCATCCATTTATCATCAGTTCAACCATCCCCCATCAATTAAAATATCTATCCTTACTTTCATCAGTCTATATATACGTACATCCATACAACTAGTATTCATATTAACCCACCCATCCGTCCATCTGTCTGTCCGTCCATCTGTCCATCCATCCATCCATCCATCCATCCATCCATCCATCCATCCATCCATCCATCTATTCTTACTTGTATCTATACGCAAATACACCTACCATTCACCCATCATCCATCCATCCATCTATCTATACATCCATCCATCCATCCATTCATACATGCATAGATACATCTATTCTTACTTTTATTGGTCTATACACATATACATTCATACATCTACAATTCATCCAAAATCCATCCATCCATCTATTCATCCATCTGTCCATCCATCCATACATGCATACATACATCTGTTCTTATTTTCATCGGTCTATACACACATATTCATACACCTACTATTCACCCATCATCCATCCATCCATCCATCCATCCATCCATCCATCCATCCATCCAGTCATCCATCCATCATCCATGCATACATACATACATCCATGCATACATACATCTATTCTTATTTTCATCGGTCTATACACACATACATTCATACACCTACCATCCACCCATCCATCACCCATCCACCCATCCTTGCTCCCTCTTCCCATGCCTTTAATGATCAGCTTATCTATCATGTATTGAACTCACTGTCTAGAATATATTTGGCTCTAATATGGTCCCCAGGAATGTAAAGGTTAATGGCAAGCACACATGGTAGGGGGCAACTGACTGGTCAGGAAATAAACAACAAAAAAAAGAACTAGCCCTTTACAGCATGGTATGAGAGGATCTATGACAGGGAAGATTCAAAGGAGGAGAGTGTCCTCCATGTAGTTTGTCTGAACCCCCTTCGTTCATCCATTTGACTTCTACACTCCAATTCTTTGTAACTGTTTACAGAGAGTGAAAAAATGTCATTTAAATATGTCCTTCCAAATGCCCACTTAGGGACATCTGACTTAAAAGTATTTCAAAAGGACACTGTCCTGTATCCCCAGAGTGCTCATTTAGCAAGCTGGATGAGACTGACCGGCTTTTTATAAATCCTTTCCCAGAGAAGGACTCGGTCTCAGTCTCCCTTTTCCTGCCTGATGCATTTCTTCTTCAGGGAGAAAAGGCACCATCCGTTTCTTGAAACCAAATGGCCAGCCTTGGCCTCAAACCGCTTCCCCGAGGTTGGCGAACAATACATCGGGAAGTGTGATGACCGGGGTGGCTTCTTTTCTTTACCCCCAAAATTTAATTGATTGAATCCCACTGTTTCCTGAAGATGAATCCTTCTGCTGGATGAATTTGCTTTGTAAATTACAGACTTGAGTGGATTTTTTTTCCTGCTGCTTCTTGCTGCTTCAGTGAACTTGGAATTATACATATTTGCAATCAAATAAAATGTGAGGGCCCTTGACTAGCTAAGATGCTAACAACGTCAGGATTTGGATGTAGCAAGCTATGGTAGCACTGACCTGATGGCTTTATGCGTGTTTGTGATATTCTTCCAGGTTGTCAAGATGTCCTTGGTAGGGGTGCCATGATGGAGCAGGAAGTAAAAGAGACAGATCCCGGTCCTCCAGTGCTAATGGTTGAGAAGTAAGAGTGACTTCATGTGAATAACAATCAAACAAGTAAGTGTCACTTTGTGCGGGTCTAGTCTCTGAATAGCTACAGGTCAGGGTCTGGGTACAAAGCCACTAGAGACAGGAGTGGCCAAAACATCCAAAGATCATGGACTTCAGTGTGCATTCATTCCTGTGTGTGCACGGGGTCATCAGCCATGGTTTTCTTATTGATTCCTTGCCAAATGGTGATGTGCAGAGACTGAATCAAGGTGAGGGATAAGGTTATGTATGAATGCAAATACATGCACGAGCACACATAGTGGAAAGTCACATTTCAGATGAGGTGGCCAAGGAGCTTTCTTTTGCTGCTGAGATAAATTACCACCAGCTTGGTGGATTAAAATCGTGAACGTGTTATGTCTTGCTTGTGGAGGTCGAAAGCTTATAATGGACATACAGGACTGTGTTTCTGTTTGCTTTTGGAAGCTCTGGAGGGAGAATCTGCCCCCCTCCCGCCCACCATGTGTGTGTGTGCATGTGAGTACGTTCTGGTGTGTGTTTGTGCATTTTGAGGCTAGAGGTCAAACTGGGCTGTGGTTCCTCAGACACTGCAGGGCACCTTACTGAGTCTGCTAGCCAAGCTGGCTGGTGATCTCCAGGGATTTTCCTCACTCCAGTCCCCAGTACTGGGATCACAAGCACAGGGCACCATGCCCCGTTTTTCGTGGATTCTGGGGAGGGACTACATTTGTTGGGATTATATGCCAATTACTTTTTCAACTGAGCCATCTCCCCAGCCCTGAAGAATTGGTTTGTCTTTCTAGCTTCTGAAAGCTCTCTGCATTCTTAAATTTAGGGGATTAATGGGCTCTTCACCTAAATTCAAAGGCAGTATTCCAGAATACTCCACTCCCACCCTTTTCTGTTTCCCACCCTTTCATTTTTTTCTCCCACATCTCATTTTTTGAGGACCCATGTGATGTTATTGATCCTATCAGAAAGATCCAGTGCAGTCCCTTCATCAGCCAAACACATCTGTAGGGCATCATTGGCCCTCATTGTCTATTTGCATATGAACAGGCCTCAGGGATTAGAACCTGGACGGCTTGGGAAACTGTTATTGAGTGGATTGCAGTAGCAAAAAGAAATGTCACTGAGGAGATAGTTGAGAAAGTCTTGTAGGAGATGGGAAGGAGCCATGAGGACAGCAGGGGACAGCGTGCTCTGAAGGGAGGGACAGTTGATGGGTGTGAGGGGTGACTGGACGGTGTGGGGAACAACACCTCTAGAGGCTCCTGTAGCTGGACCAGAGGGATTGAGGGACCTTAGTGAATGCAGTCTCAAAGAAGTGATGGGGAATTGATGAGGCAGGGTCCTCGTTTCTTTTTCTGTTGCTGTGGTAAGACACCCCAACTAAAGCAACCTGGGGGACAAAGGATTTATTCTGCTCACAGTTCCAGGTTATAGTTCATCACTGTGGGGAAATCAAGGCAGCAGGTACACATGACATTCACGGTCAAGAGCAGAGAGCCGAGTTAAAGCATGCTAGTTCTCAGCCCTCTTCCTCCACTCTTATACAGCCAGGCGCCCTGCCTAGGGAATAGAGCTGCTCACAGTGGGTTGGGTCTTTCAACCTATTAATGTAATCAAGACAATCTCCCACAGACAAGCCCTGAGGCCAACCTGACCTAGACAGGCCCTTTCCAGATCTAGACTACCTTCCCAGATGACTCTAGTTAGTGGCATACTCGCAACATAACTAAGCCCCATTGGTAGGACAGCCAGTGAGCCCCGTGCCCACTTGTCTTCAGAAGTAGATTTTCTGGGAATGAAGGTGAGTGTTTGCAACCTACAAACAAATTGGAACAGCCATCCGGTAGAACACAGGCTTTCCAAGCGCTTGCTGTTTCTCCCTAGCAACATTTGCCTTTGATTAAAAAACAAACACTCCTCACTGTCTTAGTAGGTGGACCAGCCCCTCACGGTCCTAACTTCCTTTCTTATCTTCTCCCACCTTCTGCTCTTCAACTGCACCTTGGGGGCTCAATCCATTGCTCTGATGTGAATGTGGGTCTCTGTCTCTATCTCCATCCATTGGATGAAATTTCTATAATGGTGATCAAGATAATCATCAATGTGACTATGCTCCCAAGGCCGGGAGGGAGGGGGGTGGGCCTTGGACTTCCAACAGGGCAGGGCACCATGCCCTCTTTCAAGGAAGAAGGGAGAGGGAGGAGGGGTGGGGGGATAGCGGGAGGGGACCGGGAGAAGGGGAAGAAAGGAAAAAATGTTATTTCTTTAATTATGTTTTTGAATGGAAAAAAATAAAACAATGTAAAAAAAAACCACTCCTTTATTGAAGTGCAGTAGACATTCAGAAAAGTGCACTGACATAAGAGGGTCACACACTGAACATGCCCAGACAACCCTTATCCTTTAGAAGAAATGGATACTTTTTTTTTGCCAGGCATTTTTTAAATGTGAAGAGAAGACACTAGAGTGAACTGCTCTGTATTCTTCCACATCTGTGCACCAATAGGCGCTGGTCTTCCTCTCGTTCTCCAAGTCCAATATTGTACATGGACAACAGAATCTTGTTTTCTGAGGCCCCTCCCTATGACCCCATACTTACCTCTGAATCTCACCACCTTCCCTGGGTCTGGATCACCTGCAGCTTGGTCAATGTACACCAGATTCTTGAATGATTGAATGAGATACTCCAGTTGAGTTTCTTGTATTTTTTTTTTTTCTGGCCAGGGACAATCACTACTCAGAGTTTTCTCTTTGATCAACTTTGTCCAAACCCCACAGATAAGCACATGCCCTATTTCCCTTGTTTAAGGTGGTGAGAAGCTTTGCAAAGAACAGGAAGTTTCTGGTGTAAGTCTTGGAATTTTAAGTCTTAAAAGACACTCTGGGTAGAGTGGATTGAGTAATAAATGAAGTTTATATGTGCTTGGTTTGTGTGTGTGTGTGTGTGTGTGTGTGTATGTACACATGCATTATTGTGAAGGTCAGAAGCCAACCTTGGGCGCTGTTTACCAGAAGATATCCGTTTTGTTTTTGAGACAGGGCCTCTTACTAGGATCTGGGACTCAGGAGTAGTTTAGGCTGGCTCATCAGTGAATACCAGGCATCCCCCTGTCCTACCTGCTGAGGGATGGGATTAAAAGCATGACCACCATACTTAACTTATTGCCTGGGTGCTAAGGATCAAACTTGGATCCTCATGTTCAGTTGGTAACTACTTTATCAAATAAGCCATCTTCCACCATCCCTGGAAATAGTCTGTTAATGCTTTGAGGGGGTAAAAAAAGTTTGATGTGTCAAAGACGAGAGAATGCTTTTACAGTTTCTCCTTTCGTTTGAGTTTTGAATGTTCCTCTAAGATAGGTAGGAATGGTGGTATAACATGATATATGTTGAGGCCTAAACCAGATAGAATTTAAAAGGAAGACTTTGGGGAATTGATTAATGATGGAGCTCTCACAAATGGAGGCTGCGCTTTTATAGCAGAAGCCTTAAGGGGCCCGTGTGCTCTTCTGCCATATGAGGACATAGTGAGAAAGTGTGACCTTGGGGAGCATATTTGTTCTGAATTACAGTTTGAGAGATTTAGCCCATAATAATGGGGAAGCTGAGGTACCAGAGTGGGAAGATCTCTGAAGGACAGAATGTGCAGTGTGATTTGTTCACAACCTGCAAGTTTGGGAAGCAAAAATGGGACTAGAAGCAAAGCTAGGCCATAACCCTCAAGGCTCACCTCCTGTGGCCTATAGCCACCAGCTAGATTCTACTTCCCAAAGCTTTCACCTTCTTCCCGAATAGCACCATTAGCTAGAGATCAAGACCAAGCCTGTGGGGGCACCTCACATTCAAAGTACAAGTTACTGTTCCGAGTCTCAGTTTTTCTCATCTCTAAAGTGGACGTCTGATGTATGGCTAGTTCCTCCCCACTGAAACATTCTAGTGAAAGCTCCTGTGACTCAGGAAGTTCTAAAGGGAAGCTGTTAAGACTCTGGAAATAAACTGAGAATTCCCAGGAAGTCCCTGCAACTTCCTGGATGCACAGGTTACAGAAGGTAGGGACTGCAGAGGTGGTTCTTAGCCGAGCCACCCTGAAAGAGCTGCCTTCAAGCCCTGCAGAGAGCCCCAGGGGTTCCGCTTTCGTGACTGTCACCCACACTGGGTGGGCTTCCAGTGCAGCTGCCTTAGACTCGTCCATGCTCCTGTAATTCCTCACTCATGCTCTTAGAGGCAACCTCAATCAAGCCATGGGCTCACCGCGTTAGACTTCGGTGATAGCATTGCTTTGGTCTGTTCTTAGTTCCCCTACCTGGGCTGAACAGATTTTCTTTTTTTATATCTCCCCAGAAATGGTTTCATACGAAAAGATCCCGTGATATACCATCTCAAAGGGCAGTTATGAAGACAGACTAAAATAACACCTGTAACATGTTTGGTGCAGTGTTTCCATTAGCATCGGAGTAATGACTGTCACCATTAAAGGAACAATTCTCACCATTAGAACAATGTACAACTATTTTTACTGTTAGTATTTCCATAACCATTTGCGAGCAGATAGAATGGACACCCACATTCAGTGGCATATTCAAAGCCGCAGAGGCCTGAGTCATTTCACTCAGCATATTCCCCTCCCTTTAGGCCCACCCATGTCCCCTTTCCAGCCCATCTGGTCATCAGTGGTAGTTTTGGTGACTAACAGGGGCAGCTGCCAGCCTAAGAGGAGTTGGGCAGCCCTCTGAGCAGGGCATCATTTAGTCAGGTGACCTCCAAAACTGGCTTTTCCGGCCAACCATCCGGTCTCCAGAAGAGCAGCATTAAGGAGTTAATGAGGCTTGGCACAGGCGAGGGGCCATCTGTTCTTAATTACTCAAAGTGCACAGGGCCGAGGGCAGGTGGATGTAGGGGCGGCTGGGCATTGCTGGTCTGGTGAAGTTGGCTGCATTCTCAGATGCCTGGATCCCCATGTCTCCATCATTTCACCTTCTCCCTGTTTCTCCTCTCTTGGAGGCTGCGACAAGAAGTCAGAAGCTTGTGTTGAGGAGCCTCGAGTGAGCAGAGGCAGGGACGGAGAACAGGGGAAGTGGGATGTCTCACGTCTGCTTCTGCAGAAGCAGAGCCAGGAAGGGTAATCTTGGGCAAATGAACTATCAGGAGTGTGTTCTGGTGGGAGTGAGAGCGGAAGGATGGGCCGATGGAGCTGAGCCAGGAGGGGACATCTGTATATTGGCTCCCCAGGGATTCTAGGGGGGTCAAACTTCAGCAGTACTAGTCTGACTCTGACACCAGAGGAAACAGCTCTCTAGAGACAGCATGTGCTGGTGTGTGCTGCTCACAGCCAGCACTGGAAACAGCTGGGAGAGAGGAAATCTGGTGAGTCTGCAGGACAGGAACCTCCTTTTGGAAGGAAGCCACACCTGCCTGCTGCTTTCCTAGAGGCAGGAAGCTGGGTCATGCCCCCAGGAGCTCTGGTTCACACTAAGCCCACCCTGCTCTTCTCAGGGGCAGTAGCTGACCTGGGGGGTAGACTTGGAGCTCAAATGTGTTTGAGTCTTGACTTCTGAACTGCTGAATCCTCTCCAGGGTGTGGCTATAGAGTACACCTCACAGTACAACTCCTGTGGGCAAACAGTTGGTTACCAGTTGGTGGCAATATTTTCGGAGCCAGGGATCATTTAAGACTAGGGACCTCTCTGGAGGAAGTCCGTCTCTGGGGGTGGCGGTGGTCGGCACTGTGGGTTACACCCCAGCCTTGTTTCCACCTCTGCTTCCATATGGGCGGAGAGGTGAGCAAGCCATTTCACACACTCACTGCCGTGGAGCCCCTGCCTGTGCTTTCACCACTGTGGTTACTTTCTCCCCTCTAAGCCAAGAGCCAGAATAAACCCGCTTTCCTTGTTTGCTGCTTTGGATACTTCTATCACCGCAACACACGAGATAACTGATGCCATGACCTTGGGAAAAGCCCTGACCGTGCTGAGCCCCAGTCTGTAGTGTCGTTTAGTGCCATCTGCGAAGGTTTTATGAAATGGGGCATGAAAAGCACTCAGCCCACTGCCTGGTACTAAATGCCTTGTGAGTGGTCTCGAGGAGACTAGGGTTGGTCCTTCTGCCTCTTCCTGCCCCCTCCCCTACTCTTTCCTCTGTCACTTTCCTGCCATATTCCCCTTCATCTTCCTTTATTACTCCATTTTTTATTCCTTCCCCCCACAGTTACCAGGGTGGGGTAGGCATGGTGCCCTGCTCTAGAGCTAATTGGTTTGTCGGGTACAACTCGGGGAGGGGGCTTCCAACCCGGCCCTAGGCTGACTCGTGTGTGTGTGTGTGTGTGTGTGTGTGTGTGTGTGTGTGTGTGTGCGCGCGCGCGCGCACGCTCAATCTTCTGAACTTGCTTGCCTATCTTGTCCCGGAGGCTCTAAAGCAAGCAGAACTGCTTATTCGTGGAGGGATAGGAAGTAGGATGTCAGACAGCACAGGGCTGTGGTGGCGCTGGGCATCTTATGAACTGTGTGGTCATAGGCAACTCACTCATCCTCTGTGAAGCTCAGATTTCTTGTCCACAAAATATCTAACTGGCCAAAAGTGGTGGTGAACAGTTTAAATCCCAGCATTTGGGAAGTGGAGGCAGGCAGATCAGGAGTTTGGGGTCAGCCTGAGCTAAATATGGAATTTGAGGCTAGCCACGGCTACGTGAGACCCTGTCTTTCCCCACTGCAACAAAATACATTTGTAATGCTGCCGAAGATTAGAGAAGGTGACACCGTATGTGTAGGCCTGGCACGATAGGGACTCATAGTCTGCACTTGTTGGCACTCTGGAGCAGAGTAGTCACCTTGAACGAGTTCCTTTCCTCATATTGACTGTTGTTGGATTCAGATTTGCATTGAATTTGCTGACTCTTTGGACCATGGAACAATTTGCTCATCCCTGTTCTCGGGAAACACGAGTTTTGGCCGCCGTAGATGTTGGGCCATGAGCCCATCCATGGTCTTTCCTCTGGTGTTGCTGGCAGAGGGACCATAGCTCCAGCTGCTGTGTTCAGGCAGAAGAAAGACCCAAGTTCAGTGTTCGTGCTGCTGCTCCCTGAGCTAAGCGCCTGCTCATTTTCTTTCCTTTTAAAATGATTTCTTTCTGTTTTTGAGATTGTGATATCACATCATTTCCCTCTTCTCCCTCTTCAAACTCTCCCATCTAACACTTTTTAATTTTTTTTAAAAAATTGGCCTCTTTTATCAATGCTATATATTCTTAAAGGTATAAGTACAGCCTGCTAGGTCTATATAATGTTTCTTGTATGTATGTATGTATGTATGTATGTATGTATATATGTGGAATATTGGTTGAAAGATGTGTTATATTTGTTTATTCTGTGGAACATGTTTTAATGATGCTAAGATGTGTTGCATTATTTTATGTTGTTGCATTTGTTTAATTCTGTAAGGTTGTGTTACTTTGCCTGTCTAAAACACCTGATTGGACTAAATAAATAAAGAGTTGAAAGGTCAATAAGTAGACAGAAGAATGGATAGGAGGGGCTGGTAGGCAGGGAGAATAAACAGAAAAGAAAAAGAGAAGAGGGAGGATCAAGAATAGGAGAAGGAGAGAGGACATCAAGGTCCAGCCACCCAACTACACAGCCAGCCACAAACTAAGAAGTAAAGAAAGGTATATAGAATAGCGAAAGATAAAAGACCAAGAGACAAATGATAGTTGGGATAATTTAAGTTAAGAAAAGCTGGCTAGAACCAAGCCAAGCTAAGGCCAGGCATTCATAAGAAAGAATAAATCTCTGTGTGATTATCTGAGAGTTGGGTGGCGGACTCCCCAAAGAGACAGAGTTAAAAAACAAAACAAAACGAAAAACAAACAAAAAAAACCCTCCCAACTACATGTATGTTTTCAGGGATGACCAGATGGTAGTAGGTAACATGGGTGTATCTTCCCTGGGGAAGGCTGTTTCTCCTACCTTCAACATTCCTTACTTTCCCATAGTTCTTTGTCCACTGCTGAGGCTTCATGGGCTTTACCCTTCCACATGGAAAGCCTTTTGGTGTCGTCCTTTTTCAGCTCATGTTGAGCTAGACAGTCATGTTGGTGAGACTTTCCAAGTACTGCATCTGACTTTCTGACATTCCTAGGAGACACAATTTCACAGTAAACTCCCTGATCCTCGGGGTTTTCCCAATCTTTCAGCTCCTCTTCCACAGCAATCCCTGAGACTTAGGTGTGGGAGTTGTATTCTAGATCCACTGCTGGGACTGGTCTCCACAGCTCTGCATTTGGTGTAGTTGTGGTTTTCTGTAAGTCTCCATCTGTTGCAGATAGTTTCCTTGATGAGGGGTGAGGACCACACTTATCTATTGGTATAAGGACAGCTGTTTAGACTGTAGTTCTTGATCTTTGTTTCCTTCTATAAAATGGGTACATTGATGGCCTCCTGCCAATATTGATGTACAGCCTAACAACATAGCTAATGCTGTTTAGTCCAGCAGGAGACTACTAATGACGAAGGAAGCCATTCACGAGACTGAGGAAGGACCACATCCCTGCGGCTGTCTGCTGAAAACGTCTGGCTCTGGCTATCCATTGTGAAAAGTTAACTCAGGCAGAGATGTGCCTCCACTGCCATTCTCAGCTTCAGGCTGGATTCATTTGCACCTTCAGATCTTGGCTTCTGAGCCAGCTGCCTGGAATGCATTGGGGGTAGGGGAGAAATGAACCTAATTACGAAGGAGTGCGTGTCGCATGTCCCTGTGATGATGTCTGGGTTTGATCCCTGGGATCCCTGTGGTCTGACAGAGATGATATTTGGAGATGAAAGACTCCTAAGAAGAGTACTGGAGACCTGGCTTGTTTATAAACTCCCTGCAGAGCTGCTACCTGTGGTTCTAAACAGGACGTTTATCCCCCTCTAGCTGGCAGGAGCTCTGTAGCAAATATTTGCAACATTGTACTTCTAGCCTCTAATGGCATTAGCTTTCTCCACCAGCTTTAAAGGGAGGCATGGACATGTGACTCTCTATGGTCCCAACCACCCCTGTTGATGTGTGGCAGGAAGAAGAAAGTGATGTTTGCTGTATTCGGAGGAGACAATGGTTCTGTTTGTTACTTCAGCTTCCCTGACTCATACACAGATGAATGGACACAAGGTCCAAGAGGACCCGAGGCTGCTTGGCTTCCTTACTGTCATATCCTCAGGGTTTAGTTCAGTGTCCAGCACATATGGGCAGATGATAAAAAATTATTGAAAGGTATATGGGCGGGAGAGGTGGGAAACTTAAAATAATTGGCTTTGACACAACGTTGTCAACTTGAGAGTTTAGTGTAGCCTTTGTAACACTTCTGTTTCTTATCATTGGCAACAATCCCCAGAGTATTACTGAAGGATTTGTTCCAGAAATGTGAACATTCCTGACCTTGTAAAGGCATAAAATATGATAAAAATCTGCTGTTGTTTCTCTCTCTATCTCTTTGTGTGTGTGTGTGTGTGTGTGTGTGTGTGATCTGCACATGTGTGTGGGTACATGGATGCCAGAGGAAGACATGTCCTGCTCTATCATTCTCTGCCCCACTCCCTTGAGACCCACAGGGTCTCTGTCTCTCAGTCAGCAAGCCCAGTGATCCTGTCTCTACCTCCATGACACTGGGGTTACGGGTATGTATGTGGTCACAGTTGTTATTTTTTACCTGGTTGCTAGGGATTTGAACTCGGGTCCCTAGACTCAGTGATCAGTCTCCACAGTACTTGCTTTAAACAAAGAAGGGAGGTGTGTGTGTGTGTGTGTGTGTGTGTGTGTGTGTGTGTGTATGTGTGTGTGTGTGTGTGTATCACTGCATAAGCACTTTGTTTGGTAGGATTGGAATTGGAAAGAACCTGTAGGTACCAGGAGCAGGAAGTGACAGAAGCCAGGGGCTGAGGAAAACAGAAAGGCGAAAAGCAAAGGGTAGATAGAGCTCTTTCTTTGTGCGTCTAAGAGAATGAATTCAAGTGGCACAAAACACCCCAAATATTTGAGTAGAAGCCCTTGCTGGTGTGCTTTTAATTACTCCACCAATACAGGCTCCTGGGCAGAATGACTCTGAGCACACAGCAATGTTTTGTGATGTTTTTAGTAATTGGGTTAGAATAATTTATTGGAGCACCAACTGGATGTGTTTCAATAATTGCTAAAACTTTAATATTAGCCTTTCCTCCCTGAATGCAAATCACTCCCCAATGGGGCCAGCACACTGGAGAATATTGCTCTGAGCATGCAAATCACTTGGAGACAAATTCTGAGTGCTGACCGTAGCACCTACGTGAGCATTTATTTTAAATTGTGCTTGGAAGCTCCCTGAACTTTTGAGTTCTGTGTTGGGGCCTTGTTTCGTTGGGAGAGGTCACAGGTTGTGATGGGTTGACCCAGTGCTGCTTCCATTAAAATGAAAGGAAACCTGTGTGCAGATGGGAAGTGAGAAAGGCCAGCATGGGCCAGCCACTTAGGTCGCCGGGAGAATGAGAGACATCGTTAATGGCTAAAACAGATTTTCCCTCATGCCTATTTTTTTCTACTGAGCCCTTTGGGTGGAAAACAATCTAACCCTATTTAAGAAAAAACAATCAGCAGACATATTAAGAGAGAGTTGAGAGGATGATAGAATCTTGTCTGGGTACAGTTGAAATCAAGATTTAAAGGCAATGAGTGGCCTGAGGTTAATTTGGTTTATCTGGCTAGAACACAGCAGCAGTAGGATAAGGGGCTCACTTAACAGAAGCTTTGTATTGTGGGAAACAACAATAGCAGTGGGAGCTTTATGTATGGATGGCTTATGACACATGCTACCTCAGGGTTCTGGTGTATCAAATGCATTTCATCCCCATAACCACCCACTGGGAGGACTGGGTATTCTTCATATGATGAAGCCAAGACTTGGAGAGATAAAGCGTAGGGACTGATTAAACTCTCAGTTGTTGTATGTGTTTGTGTGTGTGTGCATATGTGTTTGTCTGTGAGTGCACACACCTATATATGTGTCAAGGAGGACTTGGACCGTTCTGCTCTACTATTCTTGTGCGTGTGTTTGTCTGTGTGCGCACACACCTGTGTATGTGTCGAGGAGGATTTGGACTCTTCTGCTCTGCTATTCTTGTGCATGTGTGCATGTGTGTTTGTTTGTGTATGTGTCGAGGAGGACTTGGGACTGTTCTGCTCTGTTATTCTCTGTCATATTCACTTGAATCAGGATCTCTCACTGAATCTGGAGCTAGTCCAATGGTCAATAGCCAGCAAGCCCCAGAGATCCTCCTACCTCTGACCCTCACAGCTCTGGGATGATAGGTACATGTGTAGCCACATCTAACATTTCACATGGCTGATGAGGATTCAGACTTAGGTCCTCACGCTTGCTCAGCAGTTGCCCCTACTCACTGAGGTGCCTCTTCAATCCTGCTTCTTCCTGGCAAGTGATGAAATTTGAAGTAAGAACTTGGAGTTGTGAGCTGTTTCATCAAGTCCACTAATCTATACAGCAGCCACCATTTCTAAAAGTTCTTGTTTTGGGGGGAGCAAGCATGGTCTGTATACTGCTAGTTTCTGTTTTTTGTTTGGTTTTGTTTTGCCCAGTTCATATAAGCTAGAGTTATCTGGGAAGAAGAACCTCAGTTGAGAAGATGACTTCATCCAAATTGCCTACAGGCAAGTCTGCAGAGCATTTTGTAAATTAGTGATTGATGTGGGTGGACCTAGCCCATGGGGGTGGTACTACCACTATAGGAGGTTCTGAGTTGTATAAAAATCAGGCTGAGCAAGCCAGAGCTTCTAAACTTATATTGTCTTATATTGCCCTCTGGTCTCCATACTCACACACACATATGTATATATGCATTCACCCACAAACTCTCACTCATGCTTAGACATACAAACATCCTCCCAATACATACGTAATGAATGAAAGTTAAGAATGTGACTAACTGTACAGAATCAGCATGTTTACCATTTGGAGGATATCTTAATTAGGGCTCTCACTGCTGTGAAGAGATACCAGGACCATGGCAACTCTTATAAAGAATGCATTTAATTGAGGGGGCTTGATCACAGTTTCAGAGGTTTAGTAAATTGTCATCATGGCAGGGAGCGTAGCAGTGTGCAGGCAGAGGTGGTGCTGGAGCTGCTACTGCTACATTATGAACACAGTTATACCCATGAAACAGATAGATCACAATGATATGCACAGAACAGATGGTCCATGGCGATGTCCATGGAACAGGTGGACCACGGCGATGTTCGTGGAACAGGTGGACCATGGCGATGTTTGTGGAACAGGTGGACCATGGCGATGTTCATGGAACAGGTGGACCATGGCAGTGTTCATGAAACAGATGGACCATGGTGCTGTCTGTAGAACGTGTGGACCATGTGATGTTCATGGAACAGGTGGACCATAGTGATGTCCATGGAACTGATGGATCATGGAGCTGCCTATAGAACAGAAGGACCACGGTGATGCATAGTTGGATCATAAAACTCAGAGAGAAAAAGGCCACATGCCCACAGAGTGACCAAGTATTGACCTGAGGCTCACTGTTCCAAATCTATGGGCTGTATCTTGTTCCAATCCCTCTCCTGGCTTTGTGGGCACCCTCCAAGCCATCCCCATCTCCATCCTCCAGGGATCATGTTAGTTACCTGCACCAGGGCAGTTGGGGAATTTGTGTGAAGTGTTGCACTACAAGGATGCATTCACAGGATGAAGGTACTGCTTGCTCATCCCGATACTCCCTGCGTGGAGGATGAGTTATAGAATAAAAGACTCTTACGGCTTTCCCCTGACATTTCACATTGGGTAGTAAATTATGAGGAGAACATTCTTCTCTATGTAATTAATGGAAATTTACCATGTTAAAGCTTCCTTTGGGATATTTTCCATGTCAAAGAAGACCCGAGAGGTAGAATTTCGCGGTTCTGTGTATCTCTTCATTAGGTGGCGGCTGGAGGTTAAACTTTCAGTCACGTTTGCTGATGACTTTGATCTCTGATGACAGTGTTAACTCTATTTGCTCCTTGGTATCACTCTGGTGTTTTAAAACCATCTTTTAAGGGAGCCTCACTAATTATTTTGCAGGAAGTTTAATTAAATCTTGTCACTGAGGAATATGCTATCTTGGGGAATAGTTACTAAACATAACTCAAATTGCTGAGGAAACGGGAGGCAGAGTAGACAGATATATGCAGAAAGAGCTGTGCAGGGGAAGGCTTTCTCTGCTAAAGACGTGGGATTTTCTGACATTCCAGTCCCTTTGTCTGAGCCATGTTCAATTTTTGGACAGGATTCTAATTTTGCTTTCAATTTACATCGTGAAGATGTATTTGCTGAAAGCAACCAATTGTTGCTTTTATGCTCTACTCTAGGGCTATTAAAATAAGCAGACAAGGATGTTATCTTTGATAGGTATGTGGTCTCGGATGTATATGTGTGTGTGTAGGAATGAGATAGCAGAGAGGGATGTTGTCTTTGGTAGGTGCGTGGTCTTGGATGTATATGTGTATGTGTAGGAATGAGATATTCAGGGAGGAATTTAAATGTCAGGCTAGGGAGCTATGTCTGTTGGAGATGGGTTTGATCCCCAGAAACTACTAAATAAATAAATGAATACATAAATAAGTAAAAGCCAATAGTAACTAGCCAGCCTGAGAAGGAGACAGGTGGATTCATGCTCACTAGCCTGGATAAATTGGCATGTTCCAGAGCAGCAAAGGAACCTGTCTCAAAAAAGTACATAGTGTCTGAGGAATGACTTCTGAGGTTGTTTTTTGAACACACACACACACACACACACACACACACACACACACACACACTTACACACACATGCACATCTGTACACATACCAAAGAAAAGAAGCTACATGGTTGGATATTTAATGTCTAAGGATATCCACTGTGATGTTTTTAATTAATAAACCTCAGTCAAGCTCCTGAAGAATGAAGAAGTATGAAATATATATCATGCAATGAGCTCTAGAAGGTATTAAAAATGAAAAAAGCAAGTGCTGCCTAAGTGGGAAAAGGCTGACTAACATTTCCTTAAAAGGCTGGAGAGGAGCCGTGCCAGTCTGTTTCTCAACACTGTGGCCCTGACCTGTGTGGACAACTTAAAGGGAGGGAAGAGCTGTCTCAGCTCAGGGTTTCAGAAGCTTCAGCTCACGGCCAACTCCATTGCTGGGTCCTGTGGCGAGGTGGGATATTTTGGTGATGGGAGCATATCACAGAGATTGCTTACCTTATAGTACCTATAAAGTAGAGAGGGAGTTTGTGAGCCAGAGATTGGGACAATAAGAAAACAAGAGAGTAAGAGAACAAGAGAGAGAGAGAGAGGAAGAGAGAGGGACATTACTTGCCCTGTCCCCATTTCTTACAGCTAGACTTCATGTCCCAAAATTTCTACCATGTCTCAAAAGTAAGCATACATGTATACACTAACTGGGGACCAAGCACCCAACACTTGAGCTTGTGAGAGACAATCTGTATTCAAAGCTAATCAATAGCTAATTTAGACCCTGTGGTCTGCATAGTTTCGGCATGTGTAAGTCATGAGAACAGGTTCGGAATATGCCAAAGAAACTTTGTTTCTACATACTGGAATCTAAACTTCAGTTTCTTTTCATATATTTCAAAATATTCTTCTTCCTTTGTTTTTCCTCATATAGCCATTGAAAACATAAGAATCATTATGGCTTGCTGGCAGAGAACAGTCCTGAATAGGAATTTTTGTGCCTGTGCTCATAGCAACATTACTTGCAAAAGCTGAAGTGTAGAAGCAACTAGACATCCATCAATGGTGGACACATGGGTAAGCAAATGTGGTACATCTGCACAACAGAGTATTATTTAGCATTTTAGAAGGAAGGGCCTTATGATATATGCCATGATATGGATGAAGCTGGACCGTATTGTGCTAAGTAAAATAACTGAGCCACAAAAAGGCTCATGCCATATGATTACACTTACATCACTATTTAAAGTGATCAGAGTCACAGAGAGACAGCAAAATAAAGGGGTTCCTAGTGCTCAAAGCATGGCAGTGAGTTTTTCAGTAATGACCATAGAGGTAGAGGTTTTGCCAGATGAGTGGTGGATGGTGGCGTTGATTGCTTTGAGGGCTAATCTTGCTTGTCAACCTGATTGGGTTTGGGATCAACCAAAATATAAGTTGCTGGGTATCCTGTGAGGGACTTCCTTAATCAATCTGTTTAAAATTGGAAGGCTAACTCTAATTGTGAGCTGCACCGTCTGGTTGCAGCCCAGATAGAGGACATGGAAGAAGCAAACTTGATTTTCATCTGCTTTTCTTTGCTCTTGCTGGCCAGCTTGTCTATTCTCTCGTGGCATCATTCCTTCCGTGGTACTAGAATCTTTGGTATTCCAACCATAAACTGAAGACCAGCAGCTCTCCAGGAATCTTCTAGGTCTTCAGTGCCAGATTGGACTGCTGAGGCATCCAGCCTCTTGGACTGAGCAACTACAGAATTCTCAGCATCTCTAGCATGAAGTGGTTATTGTGTTTGTTCTAGTCTAGAGAACCCTGACTAATACCTCAGGATAACATGACAAGTGTGCTTAATACTGAGGTGAACACTTAAAAGTGAACCGCAGGGAACCTCATTATGCATTTCTCAACATAATTTTAAAAAATGTAAAAAATAATATTCTTTAGTAAAGTATAGTATAGTATTTCTTTATAAACAAAAACCAGGAGGCAGGGTGCATTTGGATTGTGTGTCATAGTTTGTAGGTCCTAGTGTGGGATATAAATCATTTATGTACAAATGCACACTAACACATAGATATTCATGTTTTTGAAACACTTTTTGGTTACTTAGATTAGTTGAACTGTGGATGAGGGTAGAGAGTGGCCAAAGGGATCATTGTGCCCACCTGCATGTTTAGACTCTATACAATTTTCTAAATTCTCTAGATTAGACAGTTTCCCTGTGGGGGCATTTTCCTTTCGAGGTGATTGACAGGTGACAGACTCATTTGGATTAGCTCCTTAAAGGAGTGTGATGATTAATTCTGGCCACTGACAAGACCTAGAGCCACCAAGGTGGCAAGCCTTTGGATGCACACCTGTGAGAGATTAGCTAGAGTAACTGAAGCCAGAAGACCCACCTTAAATATAGATGGTGTCCTGCACGTCATAAAAGGGGGAAACTGAGTTGCACACCAGCATTTATCCATCAATTTGCCTCCTGACTAGATGCCATGTGACCAGCTCCCTCATGCTCTTGTCACACGCTTCCCTCACCATGGTGGACTGTACTATGCTGCCGTGAGCCAAAACAAGCTCTTTCTTCCTTCAGCTGCTTTTCCTGGGACATGTTAGCACAGCAACAGAGAAACAGCTAGAACAGGAGGGGGCTGTGGCACATCTCTTCTTTACCAGAAAGTCAATCTTCCTGACAGTTCACAAAGTCACGTCTCCCCTGAGAAGCAGGGCTGCCTCCCAGGTGCCATTATTCGGTCAGTCATAGCATGTCTGAAGCGTCTGCTCCTGGTCGTCTAAGCTGCTGCTTATGAGAGAGCTCCATCCTCAGTGGCCTTCCAGCTTGCTGACATCTGAGCAGGCACCTCAAATGCTTACCCAGCTCTTCTCTTCCAGGACTCAGTCTTGACAGCCATCTTCTACCAGGAACTCCCTGCTTCTACTTCTCATCGCTCTTCCCCCCACCGCAGCTTTGACCAGCCAAGGACAGAAGTAAGCAAACGGTTGGATTGGATTTATTCTCCAGGTTTACATCCTGGCTTTACAACTAACTAGTTCTGGGTAACCAACCTAGGCAAAGCCCATCATCCCAGCCACTGGAAGCTGAGGCAGAAGAATCACAAGTTCAAAGCCATCCTGTACTACAGAGAATTTCAGAGACAACTGAACAAGTTAACGAGGCTTTGTATCAAGAAAAAAAAATAAACTAGGAATGGCTGTGGTTGCAGTTCAGTGGCAGAGCAGATAACTAACACCTGAGACTCTAGACTTACTCCTCAGTTCCGGAAGAATGAGAAGAAAAAAGGAGAAGGATGGGAGGGGATGGAAGAAATGAAAGAGAAGTCCAAGGCCCACCCCCATCCCTCCCGGCCTAGGAAGGAGTGCATTCAAAAAGACTCGGTTCTCAAAAAGATAATACAGGGCAGGGCACCATGCCCTCTTTCAAGGAAGAAGGGGGAGGGAGGAGGGGTGGGGGGGGTTGTGGGAGGAGACCGGGAGAAGGGGAAGAAAGGTAAAAATTTTATTTCTTTAATTATGTTCTTGAATGGAAAAAATAAAACAAAACAATGTATGGGAAAAAAATCTAATAAAATTTAAACAAGAAAAAAAAAGAAATGAAAGAGAGCAAGTCAGAAAAGAGAAGGAGGAGGGAGAAGGAAAAGGAGGAATAAAACAAGAGTCTTCACATCTTGTGGTAACTAGGCCCCCCTTTGGGCTGTCATGAGGCTTAAATGAGATGACACTTATGCTCAGAGTGGGGGTTGTCACATGACTTCTGATTAATGATTTATTTTTAGCACTAACAAAGTTGTCAAGACTGTCCCAATGAACAGAGAAATGTCCAGATTCAACCAATCTGCTTGGGTAAAAAGAAAAAAAAAAGAGAAGAGAAAAAACCTAAATAGAATTAAAAAGAAAAGAACTTGGAACCATCTCAGAGCAAAATAAAACAAATAGCTCTTCAGAATGTGGAGAATAGAAGAGTTTTGAGTTCTCAAAGTTATGCGAGTGGATATTTTCAGCATATGTAGACATGCTGAGTCTCCCCTCTGTATTAGCTATCTAGTGCTATGTAGCAAATGAGACCCCAACATAGCAGTTTTAAAGATATGCCATGTTTGGGGTGGGAGTGTGGGAAGGACTCAGCTGGAGTCTTGCTGGGCCTCCCATAGGCTCCAGTGGAAGTAGCTTGGCTTGGGTGTCTCCATGCTCACACTCACTCAGTACTTTTGGTGGGACTTAGTTCCTCCTGAGACATAAGTCATCTTGTCACCTTGCTAGCTGGTGACCAGGGTCTTCCCTTGGTCCCTTTCCCATGCCTCGTTCTCCATCACAACAAGGCCGTGGAGGGCCAGCAGATGCGGATGCATCTTTTGCTTTCCCCAGTAACTTTGTTTTCTTGCTTTCATTTCAGCAGAATGGCTGTGTTATAGTCTGCATTTCCGTGTAATTAATGTTCTTTGATAGGAACGAATGCTTGATGAGGCAGTATCTCCAGAGATCACAGCCATCAGCTACTCTGTCTTCTCTAACATGATGTTGTCATCTCACTCAGCTCCCCTCTTCCAATCCATAGCTGGAATCCAGAGCTCAAGGTGACTGCAGTTGGAGGTGGGGCCTTTTCCAGGTGATTAGTGAAGGGGACAAGGACTTGGAAATTGAGTTAGTGTCTTTAAAAATGACACCCCAGAGACCTCTTCACCCCTAGCCATGTGAAGCTACTACACAAGAAGAGTATCTGTGAACTACAAAGCAGTCTAGCTCCAGAAGTCCCATCTTTCCCAAATGTGGGGAATTCCATCCTTCCCTTCCCCTCTGCTGGCTTGTAGGACTGCAATGAGGGAACTGGGGCATTAGGGGCAGGCTTGAGGTTTTCTAGCCCAGGCTCACTTGACATCTTTTCTGCAGGTGGATGCAGTGTGACCAGCTGCCTCATGTTCCTTTCGCTATGACGTTCCTGCTGTAATGGACTGTGCCCTTGAACTGTGTGCTGAAATAAACCCTTCCTTCCCTGAGCTGCTTCTTGTCGAGTGTTTGTGCACAGGAATGAGAAGAATAACTAATCAGTTTCCTAGCCAGAACTTGGCTTCTGGGTCATAATTCAACAGTTCTCTGCTTAGCTCAGATAGTTTATACTCTTTCCGTGTCCACGCTCCGGTGTTGGGTGCCTGCATGAAGCCCTTGGTCCATCCCCGGAGCTTCATACACCTGTTGTTGTGGTGCACGCCTCTGTGCCAGCACTCAGGATGTAGAGGCAGGAGAATAAGCAGTTCAAGGTCATCTTCAGCTACTTAGTGGGTTTGTGGTTAGCTTGGATGCTGTCATGAAACACCATGACTAAATGCAACTGAAGGAAGAGAGAGTTGATTTTGGCTTATGATTACATCAGTGATAGGCATGGCAGCAGGGGCAGGGTCCGAGTGAATGAGGTAGAAGGGTGAGGATACATACCCCACCTCACCTCAGAAATGTATTTCCTCCAGTAAAGCTGCATCTCCTAAGCTTTTCCAAACAGCACCACCCACTTGGAATCAAGTATTTAAACATACAAGTCTATTGGGACATTTCTCATTCAAACAATCACAACGAGTACATGAAACCTTATCTCAAAACAAAACAAAACAACCCAACTTACCATTCTTTTGTTGTTGTTAATGACATTTTTTCATTTGTTTTACATCCTGACAGCAGCTTCTCCTTCCCCCTCAACTACTTCTCCCCCACCTCCCCTGTGCCCCTACTCCACTGCCTCTGTTCAGAAAAGGGCAGGCCTCCCATAGGTGTCAACAAGGCCGGCATATCAAGTAGGGGCAGGACTAAACTCCCCTTGTGTTAAGGCTGGGAAAGGCAACCCAATATGAGGAATAGGTTCCTGGAAGCTAGCCAAAGCCTTAGGGACAGTGCTTCCACCACCAGGAGGCCCACAAGTAGATCAAGCTACACAACTGCTACACACATGTAGGGGGCCTAGGTCGGTCCCAAGCAGGCTTCCTAGCTGTCAGTCCAGAGACTGTGAGTTCCTAGGAGCCCAGGTTAGTTGTTTGTGATGTTCTTGAACCCCTGGCTCTTACAAGCCTTCTTTCCTCTCCTCAACAGGATTCCCCAAGGTTGGCCCAGTGCTTGGCTGTAGATTTCTACGTCTGTTTCCATCAGTTATTGGATGAAGACTCTCCGATGACAGTTGGGGTAGTTACCAATCTGACCACAGGAGATGGCCAGTTCAGGCTACCTATCCACTATTCTAGGAGTCTTAGCTGGGGCCATCTTTGTAGATTTGTGGGAGTTTTCCTTACATCATGTTTCTGCTTGACTCCCAAATGTCCCCCATATCAAGTCATCTCTTCCATTACTCTCCCCCTCCATCCACCTCTCAAGTTCATGTCCTCTCATCAAGTTCCCATCCCTACCTGCCCCTAGTCCACCCATGAGATCTTTTCTATTTTCCTTTCCCAGGGAAATCCATGAATCCCCCTTTGGGCTGTTCTTGATACCTAGTCTCTCTGGGTCTCTGGTACAGCTAATATCCATGTATGAGTGAGTACATACCATGTTTGTCTTTCTGGGTCTTGGTTACCTCACCCAGGATGATTTTTTTTAGTTCTATCCATTTGCCTGCAATTTTCATGACGTTTTTAACAGTTGAGTAATACTCCATTGTGTAAATGTATCACATTTTATTTTACCTATTCCCCAGCTGAGGGGTGTCTGGGTTGTTCCCAGGTCCTGGCTACTATGAATAAATCTGCTATTCACATAGTTGAACAAGTTCCTTGTAGTAAGATTGAGCTTCCTTTGGGTATATGCTCAGGAGTGGTATAGTTGGATCTTGAGGTAGATCAACTTACCATTCGTAGAAAAAGCTAAAACTATTTTCTAGAGCATCGGGGCCATTTTACATTCCCTATATAGGAATGGGTTGGAATTCCTGCCTCCCATGGCATCTTAATCCCAAAGGTGGCTTCAAGCTGAGACCATGGACCCAATGTGGGCTTCCTACATACAGTTCAGACTTCAGACCCTCTTGTCTCTCATGCACATGGTTGGCTTCCGAGCCACTATTTCAGTTTAAAAACATAGTTTTATTTTTTAAATGTGTGTGTGTGTAGTGTCCTCAGAATCCGGAAGAGGATGTCATATCCCCTGGAACTGGAGTTACAGGTGGTTGTGAGCCACCTGATGTGGATGCTGGGATCTGAGCCCTGGTCCTCTGTGGGATCAGTAAGCACTCTGAATGGCTGAGCATCTCTCAAGCCCCGCATCATTTCAGCTGTTATCACATATTCTGCTTCCCAGAACTGAAATATTGATCCTCCTGTTTTGGGGGTGATTGGGAGCAATACCAGACTACAGGCCAACCCATGTCTGTCACATGGCAATTTATGGTTTTGTTCTTATTACTTTTAGTAAATACGTGAGCTTTTTTTTGTTAAAGCTGTATTTTATATGGCAAAAATGTGAGATTTTGATCTTATGAGTGATTGTAATTTGTCCCAACTGGGGAATAAGTTGATACCATCTTCCAGGGAATGAGCAGCTGGTACCTCCGTGTTTTTGGCCTCATTCTCTCAGGTCTTAGCTCTATTCTTGCTTTTGTTCTGAATTTCTGGGTCAGAGGGCTGTGAGGTACTGATTTCCACTGCTTTCCAGGTGGTGTCATAGGGAAACATCTGTGTGTCTCCATTTCGGTGCCCTGGTGACCCAGGCATGACCTCCTCAAACACATTGGAAGTTCCATTGTACCTGAGAACGGAAGCCGTTTCTGTGCTAGATGGCAGTTAGAAAGCTATTGTGCTTTAGCTCTGGAGACATAAACTGTGCTATGCCACGGTGGAGAGAGATAACATCCTGTGACCCCGGCCATTTGGAGTGCCTGAATATGATGTGCTGCGTGAGCCCACAGAAGCTCCCAGCTTGCAATGACAGCAAAAAACAAGAACTCCATGAGAGAAGTCTCAGGAAATGCAATTTACAATTGTTTAGTGTGTGTTTCAAATTTCTACATTATTCTAAATGTCATCTTATTGATGAGGGTGCATTGCCTCTTTCTTCTTTATTTGACTTTTTGCTTGGTGTGTGTGTGTGTGTGTGTGTGTGTGTGTGTGTAACATTTCAGTAGCATCATCCACACAAAGAGATAACTGTAAAGAGGAGATGGACATGTCAATTTGTTTGTCTACATAATCACAAACTATGTGTCTGTCTATTAAATATTACATGAAGCTGATAGTGGTGATGCAAGCCTTTAATCCCAGCACTCAGGAGGCAGAGGCAGATGGATCTCTATGAATTTGAGGCTAGCCTGGTCTACAGAGCTAGTTCCAGGACAGCTAAGGCTACACAGAGAAACCCTGTGTCTGAAAACCAACCCAAATCAAACCAACCAACCAAACAAAAAACATTACATGAAATCTAAGTATGCAATTTTTATTAAAATGAGTTATATAGAAAACTCCAGAAATACATAATTGCTAAGTTAAAAAATCAGGAAAAATGACATCTCAAGACAAGAGGTCAGCTTTCGGCCTCATTCTTCTATGTCCAAAGTATTCAGAAGGGCTTACATAATCTGCTGTTAACCAAAGTATTTATACAAGTTTTCTGGAGTCATGCTAAGAATCCTCACAAAATAAAACACCAGTAACTACAATAAATAGATAATCCTTCTAGTTTGCTCTGAAGCCCATTAATGTGTGACACCAACACTAAGGCTTTAGGTGACAGAGACCATAAGCCTGTGATATACTCACCATCCCCTCCCAGAGCAGACATCACCAATCAATTACAGTTCTTGTTCCTCCTTAGCCTGAACTTAGCCTGATCTGTTAGGACCTCTCTAAGTCCTGAGCAGCCCTTTCCAGTCAATCAGGACAGAACATCAAGGAGCCTTGAGTCAGGGTGGAGAGAAATCCATTTCTTGACAGGGCTAAGTTTCTTCTCAGGTGAGGATAAAGTGTCAGAAAGTGGCTTTGTTTGGGGATCAAGGCAATCAGAACAGACTCAGCAGATTGAGTGAGAGGCTGAAAACATCCCTACAGCTTCATGACCAGAGGCACAAGGTCAGCTCTGGCTGGAGTGAGGGGAGTAGGAAGCAGCACTGACTAAGCCTGAAAGAGTGGGGAAAGAGATACATCGAAGTCTCCACTTTCCCATCTGCATTTTAGAAACATCTGTATCTTACAGAAAGATCTTTCAGGAAGCCTGGCTGTTCACCATGAACTAAACTGTGTGTCTTCCTGCGATGGTTGGTCTTCATTGTCAGCTTATCTACATTTAAAAAATCAGTGGGGTATATTTCTGAGTGTGCGCGAGGATGTTTCCAGAGAGGAATATTCCTTAAAATCTGGGAGAAAAAGAAGACTAGCAGAGGGCCAGCATTCCTCTCTTACTGCCTCCTAGATGCTGTAACAGGAACTGGTTTCCTCGGCCATGTTCTCTGTATTGCGGCAGACTGACATCTCTGAGGCTGTGAGCTAAAGTAATTCCCCTTTCCTTGGGGAAAGTACTTTCAAATTAATGTGTTGGATGCCTACTTCCCAATGTGACAGAACGAAGAGGTGGGCCTCTGGGAGGTAACTAGGTGTAGATAAAGACAGGAGTGTGGAACGCCACAATCTGATTGGTTTCCTCATGATTGGTTTCCTCCTGATTGGTTTCCTCAAGACCGACTTTCTTTGCTCCGTGATAACAGAGTGAGTATGTAGCTGTCTGCAAGCTGGGAAGAATCCTCCTCAGAATCTGCATCCACTGGCAACCTCATCTCGGACTTCCCGTTCCCAAAACGTGAGAAACAGACACCTATTGTTTCAGACCCAGCCGAAGCTAAGATGTCCCCAATCAGCACAGTGTAATGTGGTGATAACTGCTGCATTCTCCGTAGAGCAGAGAGTGAAAGGAGGTTGTTTTAGAATCTAGATAGAAAGACTGCTGATGATGGCAACTCTCCATGTTTTGTAGAAGAGGAGACTCCAGGCCTAGGAGGTGGGATGACTTGATGCAAAGTCACAAAGAATGTCTGCGATGGAGCCAAAATGCTCCTGTGGTTCAGCTTCCGGTTCTACCCTTCCACCATTCTTTCTCAGCGGATCAGAGTATTTTACTGGAACATTACACTATACTTTGAATCTCCAGCATGAAATCCCACACTCTTTCCTCCAAATAGCATCAGGATCCATATGTGCTAATCGATGTCTCCTGGGAGCATTGATGGTGAGCTAAGGAAAGGACTGGAATGGGAACGAGACTGTCCCTGTCAGGATGGTAAACAGTGCACAGAATGGGAAATCAAAGCAGGGTCTTTGGGGAGAGGAGAGAGGAAGAGGAGAAGCGGGCTCTCCTTATCTTCCTTCCACACGTGAACTCTGTCAGCAGTGCCGCAGCCTTTGATAAGCCCAGCGTGTCTTATCGCTGGTGCTGACACATGAATTGATCCTTCCTGAAGAGCGAGTGGCATTGACTGCCCTCCCTCACCCGGGTGTGCCCATCACCGTTCCTTCTGCTCCCCTCCCCTTCATTTGTTGACACTGATGTTCCATTCCGAGGAGGCTGCTTTCAAAAATACATCTTTTTAATAACTTGTCTTCTAGGAGAGGAGCGTGCATCTATGCTTGGGTGGGTCTCAAAGAAAAAGCCCCACTTGGAATGTAGAGTATCTTCTCCATCACAGAGAGCCACTGACAAAGAAAAATGAGCTTTGTCCTCATCCCCCATCCAGGATGGTTGCTGATGTTGGGGTGTGGATTCCAGTGGTAAGAAGGCTTCATTAAAGAGCCTGGCTGCAATTTGGGCAGTTCACAGCCTGATAAACCATACAAAAACCTATATAATACTAAGTTATTTTTCTTCAATGAATTAAAAATCCCTGTCAAACACATCAAGCGGTGGTGCCTTATCACTGGACAGAGTGATGACTCAGAATTTTATTTCTGAGTGCTTTGCAGCTTGTGTGGTGAGCTCTGAAAGCAGGGCATTGCTGTCCTGGAGCAGCAGACATGCGCACAGCTCAGTATTAGACACGTTGGGGACGGGGCTATATGGAGATTATCTAACCCATCACTTGGGATGGAAAGTCTTTGAGAACTAATTAGCTTCCTCATTGGGGAACTTCTATTGCTTCAGTGACCTTTTAGGAAAACCAGGAACAGTAAGAGAGTCCTTGTTAGACTTCAGCGTGGAGAAGACTCAGCCAGAAATGGTCAGAGCAGGAAAATGGCTTTTCCCTGGAGGAAGGAACGAAACCACACAATGTCTCCGTTTTTCTTTTTCTTTTCTTTTCTTTCTTTTTTTTTTTTTTTTAGTGTGGCTGCAGTTTAATAACTGAAGACTGTTTGATGTTTTCCCACCATTGTGTGTTTTCGAAATAGAGATTTCTCCATGTGTGTATGTGTGTGCTCATGTCTGTGTAGGCTGCATGCATGTGTATAAGTGTGCATGTGGAGGTTAAAGGCTGACCTCAGGTGCTGTTGCTCAGGAGTAATTATCTTGTTTTGGAGGCAGAATCCCTCATTGGCCTGGAGCTCACTAAGTGGCCTAAATTGGCTGGCCAGTGAGCCTTGGGGATCATTTTGTATCCACCTTCCCAGTTCTGGGTGTAACCATGCCCAGCGTTTTATGTGGATCCTGGGGATTGAACTTGGATCCCTATATTTGTGCAGCAAGTACTTTGTTGACAGAGCCATCTCTCCAACTCCAGCCTCTCTGAACACTTTGAATGTCAGCCTGGATCTTGAGGGTAGAACTTGTTTGCTGGCCATGGAAATCCTTTTGATAGAAGGGCCTGTGTCTATGGCCAGCCTCCCTGAGGTAGGGAGTAAGAATGTCTTGGACTTCAAGAGGGAGGGGTTTTATTTTGCATCTGAAAGTGGGGAGAGTGTTTAGGGTTTCAAACCATTGGAGAGTCTGTAACTCTTAACAGCTGTGATGAATTTCCCTCTGAAATATTTTGAGGTCCCTGACTCCTTGGTAAAGGCTTGTTAAATTTTATGGTATGATATTTGGACCCGTAAAGAGTGGCAGGATTAATAATAAAAGGACTTCCCTCTGAGCTTGGAGGGAGTGTAGGGTTGGCAGGGAGATGACTGATCAAATCTGCCACTGCAGAAACTGTACCCAAGGCCTTTTGAACTCTGACAAAGATGGTGCAGATGGGACTTCTTCTGCCACATTCCCCTTCATGGTAACACACCAGGAAACTTGCTGTCTGGTTGGAGGTCAGTGGGTCTGGTTTCAAATGCGGGTTCCACAGTTTGTGGGTTGTCAGCCTTCTGAGCCTCAGTTTCCTCCTCTGACAACTAAGCATGTTTAACTCTCATCTCAAAGAATCAGAACAACGCAGATCTTTGAGAAAGAGCCCCAGTGCCAAACACATAGGGCTTCTGAGAAACGAAGTTCCTCTTCATGCAGAAGAAAAATTTTGGGCACAGTTGTATGTGAAATCCCAGTCCTCAGTGAACTCAAGCAGGAAGCTCAGGAGTTTATGCCTAGGCTGGGAGACTCCAGCTCAGGAAAGTGGGGCTGTGGCATGGTGTGGTTGTAGACTCCAGCTCAGGAAAGTGGGGCTGTGGCATGGCGTGGTTGTAGACTCTAGCTCGGGAAAGTGGG
>PVIU01001294.1:0-64922 GCA_004026605.1 Ondatra zibethicus | reverse complement strand
TGGCGTGGTTGTAGACTCTAGCTCGGGAAAGTGGGGCTGTGGCATGGCGTGGTTGTAGAAGGCGTGGCTAGCCTGCAGGAAGCCGAGAGCTCCACGTTCAGCGCTACACAAATCCAATGTGGTGCTACACAGCTGTAATCAGTACTTTGGAGCGGGAGGCAGGAGAATCAGAAGTTCAAGGTCATACTTGGCTGTGTAGCAGATATGTGGACAGCCTAGGCTACGTGAGACTTTGTTCTCAAATATTTAAAACTAACAGACACTTAATGGGGAAAATGATAATGACGGCTGCCGAATAGGCATAATACTGGACCACCTGATGGTCGGCCACTCCCACAAGTTCTAAGCCACCTTTACCCCAGCACATCTTGTAGGCAGAGCAAATTGTAGGTCAAAGGTTATATGGTTGGGTTGAGATCCTAGTTCCTCCACTGGAGTTCTACATGATTACAGGAGATAGCAAGTCAGACTCCAGATTCCCCATGGCTAGAAGTTTTAGCTAGGGTGACCTTCACAGACTCCTGGGAGTTTCAATCGCTCTAGGTTTCTGGCTCATCCCAGAGATGCCCCTGACTCCAGTTGTCTTTCCCAGTACTCTCTCCCTTTATCCTCCCCCTGTTCCCATCCTTCCACATCTGAGATCCATACCATGACAGAGAACCCACCTTGCAGCCCAGAGACCTAGGACAGAACCAAACATGACTGGCCAAAAAGGAACAAAAAGTCAGCGAATGATTCCTAATGTTATTCTGCTATACTCATAGATCATTGCCTAGTCCAACTGTCATCACAGAGGCTTCACCCAGCAATGGATGGAAACAGATGCAGAGACCCACAGCCAAACAGTCAGTCCTTCGGGAATCCTGTGGAAAAGGGTGAGGGGAAGGATTATGGGAGAAAAAACCCACAGAATCAACTAAGCAGGGCTTGTAAGGGCTCACAGAATCTAAAGCACCAACCAGGGAACCTGCATGGGACTGACCTAGGTCCTCTGCACATATGTTACAGTTGTGTAGCTTGGTCTTCTTGTGGGACTCCTAACAGTGGGAGCAGGGGCTGTCTCTGACTACGTTACCTGCTTTTGGGACCATTTTTCTCTAGCCTTAATAGGAGAGGAGGTACCTAGACTTACAGCAACTTGACATGCTATGGCTGGCCAATATACATAGGAGTCGTGCTCTTTTCTGAAGAGAAAGGAGGAGTAGATGGAGGTGGAGGGGAGGGTGGGGGAAGGACTGGGAGGAGAAGAGGGAGGGAGAGGAAAATGTGGTCAGGCTGGGAAAATAATAAATAAATAAGTACAGGTATAACACTGACCCTGCTGAGACATGGGCTTCAGAAACTTTTTCTATTAAAAGATAGAATAAACACCTTCTGTTTTGTGAGTCACTGAATTTCTGTGACTCTCCTCTGGCATGTCCATATGCAGAGAGCCTCAAAAGATGGGTGATACATGGGTCAAAAGTGCCTAACTTTCCCATAGAGCTGCACTCGTGAGAACAAGTGGTGTCTGGTTTTGGACGTGAGGGTGTGGTCCACAGACCCATCTCTCTACAGTTATATCTGAAAAGCTTCAGTGCTGGTTCAGGGCCTTCTGCTGCTTCCTAGTCTCTCACCTGGAAATCTATGTTTTTTTTGTCTCTTTTTTTCTCTGTGGATAATGCAGCCACTGCTCAACATACAAGGTTGCTGAGGAAGTCACTGACATTTAAATACAATGATCAACAGAACAGAGCAGTTAAGTGGTTGGGTCTCCACACAAGGTAGAGTGGCCTTGTACTGGACCCTCCCATGGTTCAGCTCCTTATTTAACTTATTGACCCATTTGACCCCTTCAGAAACTAGCTGGGCATGGGAGGCTCCTGCTCACACCCAGAGAACTCTGTGCCCCACTTTCACAAGCCCATCCATGAATGGCAGGCAGTTTTCAAATGAAGTGTCACTGCTCAAAGTCAAAAATTAATTAGTCAGTGGCCAGACACATGAAGTGCCCAGAATGCTTATCACTCAGCCTCAAAAGCTTTGCTAATTAGACAGAAGTCAGAGGGGGACCTGGAAGATCAAAGAGCCCAATCTTTCTCTCTTAGAACCTCCCTCACTTTGGTCCCAGAATTCTAATCAATACCCTCTATTTTAACACATTCTGTAGACTGGCCAAGGCCTGCTTTTGTCTGGGAACAAGCTGAGTGCAGCAAAGGAGTTGTGTTGAAGGCTTCTGTTAAGTATATTCTTCAACAAACAAACTTCAACTGAGCCTTTGACACACAACTCCCATGGAAGATAACTGTACTAGCTATTTTACCCATTGCCATGACAATGTACCTGGCGAAGACAACTTAAGCAAAGAAAAGGTTATTTGGATTCAGAGTTTGAGGGCATAGTCCATCCTGGTGAGAAAGGTGTGGCGACAGGAGCTCAAGACAGTGGGTCGTGTTGCCACCATCATCAAGAAGCAGAACATGACAAATGTTGTTGCTCATCTTGCTTTCTCCTTTTCACTCAGTGCAAGACCTCAACCCATGGAATGAAGCCACCTCTATTTAGGGTGGATCTTCTTACCTCAATTAGCCCAACCTAGAATCTCTCTTACAGAGGTTTGTTTCCATGATTTGACAATTGAGATTAATCATCATGATACTCCATGAAATTTTTAAATATATTTTGTATTATTTTAATTCTATGTATTTTGCTCACCAGCCCTAAGTCCAGTGAAAACTGTTTCCCCAGAACTGTCACTCCTCAAACAGATGTTCAACCATCTTCATTTGAGCAAGGGTGGGGGAGACAGAGGCATCTTTTAGGTTAGTAAAATCATCTCATTAATCAGTAATTGCACTTAAAGACAAGTTTATTGGTGTATAATGTATTCACTAAAAATTCACTCATATTAAGTGTGCAATTTAATGATTATTAATAAATGATGTTGATGAGACCTTCACCACAATCCAGGTTTAGATTACTCTTATCATTTTAGTAAGATCTTATGCCTTCCCCAGCCCTCGGTGACCTCATACCTACTTTATGTGCCCCCTTGGGGCATCTCATAGAAGGGGAGTGCTTAGCACTCTATGTTTGAGGCTTCTGTTTGTAGTCACATATCTGACTTTCTTTCTTTCTGATTGCTGTATAATAATGGCACTGAATGGTCATACCACAGTGCATCCATTCACCAGTGGGTGAACTTTGGTCAGTTTCCATTTGCAGCCATCCTAAGCGAAGCTAATGGACCACCTGCAAGGATATTCTCTTTCTAGTGGTATAAAGTTCTGAGTCATGCAGCAAATTTGACGCTTTTAAGAGACTGCCAAACGTTTTCCCCTCAAAATACCTTTATATTCCTATAAGCTATGTATGAGGGTGATCATTGTTCTTCAGTTTTGTCAATATTTATTAAAGATTTTTATTACATTTATTTATTTTTGCATGAGGCAGTCGAAAGAACAACTTAAGGGAGTCTATTCTCTTTTCCCCTTATTGGTCTCAGGGACTGAACTCAGTTTGTTGAGCTTCATGCTTAGTGCCTTTATCTGCTGAGTTATTCTATAGGCCCTGGCATATCTTGAAGTGGTAACTTGCTGTGATTTTTTTTTGTTAATTTGCTCTTTCCTGATGGCTCAATAGATGTTTAAGCACATGAAATGGCATACATAAGAATACGTAATTATGTAGTTTGGATAACATTATAGCCACCAGACCAAGGAGTCTCTGGTTCTGTAATTCTGGAAAATACTGAACACTATTTTTAACATGTCAAGGTTAAGGCAAGGAAGAGCTCTGAAGATGCTATAGTAAAGAAATATTCCTGGAATGATGACATTCAGCATAGAATTTTTTTACTAGACCACTTTGCGGATAATACTCCTGTCTACCTGTGCCTCAACCTTTGGTTGGCTGGAGAGAATGACCAATAGGATGGCCAGCATCCCTAGACAGGATCCTTGTTCCGTGGGAAGTAGACCTGGAAAGACAACCAGCCCTTTGTCTTCCTGGAGGTCCATCTCATTTTATTTATTTATTTATTTATTTATTTATTTATTTATTTATTTATTTATTTATTTCATCATCTAGTAGCCTCCTCAGTCACAGTTGAATTTCTGAAATACATAGAATGTAAGGAAGGAATTCCTGTGATTTAACTATATATAAAACCTGTTAACTAGAGCCAGCCAGCAGGAGAGTTTCCTGCAGGTAGGCTGCTCCATTATCCCCATCCTGACCATCAGTCCCTGCAAGATACAAGTCCCACCCCACCCCGCCAAACCCTCCTTTCCCACTGTAACTTCAGTGGAACTCTGAAACACAGCCTGAGACTACACAGAGAGGACCAAGAGGTGAGTGACCAGCCACCAGGCAGGACACCCCACTCTCTAGGCTATGCTCCAAATACAGAGCACCCACATATGTAAAAGAAGCATTACTGAAGCTTAAATCACACATCAAACCCAACACACTAATAGTAGGAGACTTCAACAGCCCACTTTTCCCAATGGACAGTTCAACATATCAAAACCTAACAGAGAAATAAGAGAACTAACAGATATCATGACTCAAATGGAATTAACAGAACGTTCCATCCAAACACAAAAGAATATACCTTATTCTCATTACCTCATGGAACCTTCTCTAAAACTGACCTCATACTCAGTAACAAAGCAAATCTCAACAGATACAAAACAATTGGAGTAACCCCCCTGTATCTTATTGGATCACTGGTGTAGGAGGTCCTTCTGTCTATGTGTTTATTTTATTGGTTAATGAACAACAACAACAAAAAACTCGCTTGGCCTATAGTTTGGAAGGAGGAAGGTAGAGTTAGGAAATACCATGGAGCCACCAGAATCAGACATGCCAAACATTGCCAGTAAGCCACTGCCACGTGGCAATACACAGATGAATAGAAATGGGTTAAATTAATATAAGAGTTAGCCAATAAGAAGCTAGAGCTAATGGGCCAAGCAGTGATTTAAATAATATGGTTTCTGTGTGACTATTTTGGATCTAAGCTAGCTGGGAGGCTGGGAAGAACAAGTGCCCTCCCTCCAACAGATCACCATGGTTTAAAATTAGAATTCAACAGCAACACTAATTTCAGAAAGCCCACAAACACATGGAAATTAAACAGTGCTCTACTGAACCACCCCTGGTTCAAGGAAGAAATAAAGAAAGAAGTTAAAGACTTCCTAGAATTCAATGAAAGTGAAGACACAATGTACCCAAACCTATGGGACATTATGAAAGCACTGCTAAGAGGAAAGTTCATAGCACTAAGTGCCTTCATAAAGAAAGTATCGAAAGCTCACACTAGTGACTTAACAGCACACCTGAAAGCTCTAGAACAAAAAGAAGCAGACTTGCCCAGGAGAAGTAGAAGACTGGAAATAATCAAATTGAGGGCTGAAATCAATAAAATAGGAACAAAGAAAACAATACAAAGAATCAACAAAACAAAGAGATGGTTCTTTGAGAAAAATCAACAATATCGGCAAATGCTTATCCAAAGAAATCAAAAGGCAGAGAGAAAACATCCAAATTAACAAAATCAGAAATGAAAAGGGGGACATGGCAACAGATACTGAGAATCATTAGGTCATACTACAAAATCCTGTACCCCACAAAATTGGAAAATATAAAAGAAATGGACAATTTTCTGAATAGGTACCACACACCAAAATTAAATCAAGACCAGGTGAACAATTTAGACAGACCTATAACCTGCAAGGAAATAGAAGCTGTCATCAAAAGCCTCCCAAACAAGAAAAGCCCAGGGTCCGATGGCTTTAGTGCAGAATTCTACAAGAACTTCAAAGAAGAGCTAATACCTATACTCCTTGAAGTGTTCCACATAATAGAAACAGAAGAAGCGTTGCCAAACTCTTTTTTATGAAGCTGCAGTTATTCTGATACCAAAACCACACAAAGACTCAACCAAGAAAGAGAATTACAGACCAGTCTCATTCATGAACATAGATGCAAAAATACTCAATAAAATACTGGCAAACCGAAACCAACAGCACATCAAGAAATATCATCCACTGTGATCAAGTAGGCTTCATTCCAGAGATGCAGGGATGGTTCAACATATGAAAATCCATCAATGTAATCCACTATATAAACAAAATAAAAAAAACAACACATGATCATCTCATTAGATGCTGAAACAGCAGTTGACAAAATCCAACATCCCTTCATGATAAAGGTCTTGAAAAGATCAGGGATACAAGGAACACACGTAAACAAAATAAAAGCAATATACAGCAAGCTGACAGCCAAAATCAAATTAAATGGAGAGAAACTCAAAGCGATTCCACTATAATCAGGAACAAGACAAGACTGTTCACTCTCTCCATATATATTCAACATAGTTTTTGAAGTTCTGGCTAGAGTAATAAGACAACAAAAGGAGATCAAGGGGACTCAAATTGGAAAGGAAGAAGTAAAAATTCCGTTATTTGCAGATGAAATGGTAGTATACATAAGTGGCCCCAAAAATTCTACTAGGGAGCTTCTACAGCTGATAAATACATTCAGTAATGTGGCAGGATAGAAAATCAACTCAAAAAAATGAGTAGTCCTTTTATATACAAATGATAAAGAAACTGAAAAAGAAATCAGAGAAACAACACCCTTCATAATAGACACAAATAACGTAAAATATCTTGGGGTAACACCAACCAAAGAAGTGAAAGACCTGTTTGATAAGAACTTTAAATCTTTAAAGAAGGAAATTCAAGAAGATACCAGAAAATGGAAAAATCTCCCATGCTCTTGTATAGGTAGGAGCAACATAATAAAAATGGCAATCCTACCAAAAGCAATCTATAGATTCAATGCAATCCTCATCAAAATCCTAACACAAGTCTTCACAGACTTTGAAAGAACAAAAATCAACTTCATATTTAAAAAGAAAAAACCCAGGATGGCCAAAACAATCCTGTTCAACAAAGGAACTTCTGGAGGCATCACCATCCCTGACACCAGCTCTATTACAGAGCTACAGTAATGAAAACAGTTTGGTATTGGCATAAAAACAGAGACGTTGACCAATGGAATTGAATCAAAGACATGGATATTAATTCACACACCTATGAACACCTGATTTTTGACAAAGAAGCTAAAATTATACAATGGAAGAAAGAAAGCACCTTCAACAAATGGTGATTGCATAACTGGAAGTCAACATGTAGAAGAATGAAAATCCATATCTATCCCCATGCACAAAACTCAAGTCCACATGGATTAAAGACCTCAATATAAATCTGACCACACTGAACCTGAGAGAAGAGAAAATAGGAAGTAGCCTTTAATGCATGGGAACAGAAGACTACTTCCTAAATATAACCCCAGTAGCAGAGACACTGAGAGCAACAATAAATAAATGGGACCTCCTGAAACTGAGAAGCTTCTGTAAACCAAAGGACACGGTCAATAAGACAAAAAGGCATCCTACTGAATGAGAAAAGCTCTTCACCAACCCCACATCAGACAAATAACTGATCTCCAAAATATATAAAGAACTCAAGAAATTAGACATTAAAATTCCAAATAACCCAATTAAAAAATGGGGTATAGAACTAAACAGAGAATTCTCAACAGAATAATCTCAAATGGCTGAAAGACAGTTAAGGACATGTTCAACATCTTTAGCCATCAGGGAAATGCAAATCAAAACAACTCTGAGATACCATCTTAAACCAGTCAGACTGGCTAAGATCAAAATCACCAATGATAGCTTATGCTGGAGAGGATGTGGAGTAAGGGGAACATCATCCATTGTTGGTGGGAATGCAAACTTGTACAACCACTCTGGAAATCAGGATGGCAGTTTCTCATAAAATTGGGCACCAACCTACCTCAGGACCCAGTAATACCACTCTTGGGCATATACCCAAAGGATGCTCAATCATACTACAAAGGCTATGTTCAACTATGTTCCTGGATGCCCATCAACCAAAGAATGGATAAAGAAAATTTGGCACATTTACACACTGGAGTACTACTAACTGATTAAAAAAAACACAAGACAAACAAACAAACAAACAAACAAGAAAACCAATGGCCCCTTGAAATTTGCATGCAAATGGTTGAAACTAGAAAAAACCATCCTGAGTGAGGTAGCCAAGACCCAGAAAGATGAACATGATCTGTACTCACTAAGAAGTGGATACTAGCGGTAAAGCAAAGGATATTGAGCCTATAGTTCATGATCCTAGAGAAGCTAAGTAACAAGGTGAACCTTAAGAAAAACATACATAGTTCTACTTGGAAAGGGGAAATAGACAAGATCACCTGACAAAATTGGGATCAGGGGGGTAGGGGAGAAAGGAGGGCAGAAGAGGAAGATGATGGGAGACAGGGAGTGGGAAGGAAAACTTGAGGGAATGGTATAGTCAAGATGGAGGAAGGACAGAGATGAGAGCAAGGAAAGAGATATTTTGATTGCGGGAGCCACTATGGGGCTAGTAACAAATCTGGCACTAGAGAAATTCCCAGGAATCCACAAGGGTGACTGCAGCTAAGACCCTAAGCAACAGAGAAGAGGGGGCCTGATCTTGACTTGCCCTGTAGTCAAACTGATGAATATCTTAAATATCACCATAAAACCTTCATCCAGCAACTGTGGAAACAGAGGCAGAGAACCGCATCAGAGCACTGGACTGAGCTCCCAAAGTCCAGTTAAAGAGTTGGAGGAGTGAGAATATGAGCAAAGAGGTCAAGACCATGATGGGTACATCCACTGAAACAGTTTAGCTGAGCTAATAGGAGCTCACCAACTCCAGCCAGACAGGGAAGGAAACAGCATAGGCCCAGACTAGTCCCTCTGAATGTGGATGACAGTTATATGGTTGGGGCAGACTGTGGGGTCACAGGCAGTGGCACCAGGATTTATCCCTACTGCTTGTGCTGTTTTTTGGGGAAACTGTTCTCTTTGGATGGATACCTTGCTCAGCCTAGATATAGTAGGGAGGGCCTTGGACCTTTCCCAAAGCAATGTGCTTTACCCTCTCTAAGGAGTAGATGAGGGTGGGGTGGGGAGGTTAGGTTAAAGGAATGGGAGGAGGGGAGGAAGTGGAAACTGGGATTGGCATGTAAAGTGAAAAAAGATAATTTTCTTTTTAAAAACAAAAACCTGTTAACTATGTAAAATCATATAAACTTTATATAGAAATTATGTGTATATATAATTTTATATAACAAAATGCCAAGCATCAATAGTATATTAACATATTGAAGAGATGACAGGTTTTATTATTTTATTATATATTGTTTTATATTTATTATCAGCATTTTAAATTTTATTGTGTTTCTTTATTAATTTTTTTCTGTTCCATGACACCATGTTAGTGGAGGCCAGAAGACAACTTGGGGAAAGTGGTTTTTCCCCTCTCCACCATGTGGGCCTCACTCAGGCTTTGGATTTAGGTCATCAGACTTTGCAGCAAGTCCCTCTGCCCACTGAACCCTCTCCCTAGACATCATGCTTATTCTAACTTCTTAGGCTTATGGGATGAATATTTGTTCCCAAAAGTTTCATCAGTTATGGTGATCTAGTCACAAAAATTGCCCCATATTATATAGAGATTTTTTTTTAAAAAAGTGGGATAGTTTGGTGCATTAATATTGAGTTTTTAATTTGGCTGAACAAGTTGAAAAGGAATTAAACATTTGCAGCTACTTGGATTGAATTCAATCAATAACTCTCCGTACTTCAAGCCAGGTACATTTTATTGCTCAGTTTTAAAAAGTACATCTAGGTAGAGATATTGCCCATAATGGTGGCTTCACTTTGAATTAGAGCCCAACTTGGCTCTGGAAGGCACAACCCTTGAGCACCAACTCCACTGGGGGTTGGAGAGCTGATGACAGGGGGCCAGGGAAGCAGGTCAGATACACTGGCAGGTGTATGGGGAATCAAGTTGTAAATAACTCTGTAAATGTTAGTGAAGGGGACTGGTGGCATTTGAAATAATAAGCTCGCTCTCTCTGGGCAGTCACTCCTCCTAACCTTTCGGAAAATTACACTGACCTGCATCTTAGAAAGGGGCATTTGTCAAATGGAGAGCAGGTTCCCCTCGTGGGATGTATGAAAGGTGGGAGGCATGGCATGGGGTAGGACGTAGAGACCTGGGGTGAGCCTGTGGACTTGGAGTTGTAGTCTCTGAGAAATCATGTGCTTTTGGAAAGGCTGTTAGCACAAGGGGTAAACCAGACGCTGACTTAGCGCGGCCTGTTGTAGCAGTGCGCATCCACACACCCATTTACCAAAGGGGGAGTCCTACACACGCTTTTCTCTGTTTAAAACTTTTGAAAATAAAGCATGCATGCACGTGTGTGTGTGTGTGTGTGTGTGTGTGTGTGTGTGCTTTCTGTGTTTGAGGGTGATGTGGAGACCATAGGACGACCTTGAGTGTTGTTCCTCAGGTGTCACCTACCTTGCTTTTTGAGACAGAGTCTAGCACTTGCAAAGCAGGATAGGCCGGCTGGAGAATGCCTCCCTCCCAGCCTGGTGCTACCATACCTGGCTTTTTAAAATGTGGATCCTGGGGATCAAACTCAGGTGCTCACACTTGTGTAACAAGCACTTTGATCACAGAGCCATCTCTCCAGCCCCATGTTTTTGATTTATTTTAAAACATATGCTAGTCAACCATGCAAGGCTCAAATTAATGAGTCCCTTCATGTCTTGTCTGGGAACAATTTGTGACCTTGGACATAATGAACTCCTTTGATGCACATCCCAGCAGAGAAGGCTTTGGAGCCACGGCAGAGCCATGCTTTTTAAATAGTAGGCTGGGACCCATCAGGGGTCGTAGCATTAATGCTGTGATACATGATCCCTCCTGCCCATTTGAAAGAAACAAAATGGGAAGTGTCAGAATGCATCTCACACGCAAAACCCGAAAGCATAGAGCATAATGCAGAAGTCTGGGGAAGACCGTCCTGCTCAGCCTCCGGAGCCCTGTTAAGGTGGCCTCCAAGCATGCTGAGAGTGAGCGGAACATACCCAAGTCTAGGTAACCATGAGGGTCCCTTCCATTGAGTCATCCTGTTCTTGGAACTTATCTGTACTCCTGAGCTTCTTCCGTGAAGAGCCGGTAGCCTGATAATGGCTATAGAAAGTCATCTTGTTTAGGCCAGAAGTCTGGGGAAAGCCAAGGGAACATGTGGTCTTTTAACCCTTTAGAAAGAATATTTACATGCTGATACTCCAAGCTTGGCTCACGACATTTCTTCCTAACGCAGGAGGCAGATATGCAAATGCAGCGGGTTAGTCTGCTCATGAGGAACATGAGATGCAGCTGAGATGGAGGCTGTCCGAGTTTCACTTCTGCGGCTGTGATAAGATACTCTGACCAAAAGCAACACAGGGGAGAGAAGAGTTTATTCAGCTTGCAATTCCAGGTTCCGGCCACCACTGGGGGTGGAGCAGGGAGCCCAGGTTCCGGCCACCACTGGGGGTGGGGCGGGGAGCCCAGGCAGGAACTCAAACAAGCATCTAGTCTCATCATAACCACAGTTGGGAGCAGAGAGAAACCAACGCATCCACACTGCCTGCCTGCGGCCGCCTATGCTCATTTAGCTTTCTCCACTCTTGAGCAGTTCAGGACCTTCTGCCTAGGGAATGGTGCTTCCCACATTCAGGGTGGGTCTTCCCACTCCAATTAATCATCAGGATAACCCCTGACTGACACGCCCACCGCCAACCGGATCTAGAGAATTCCTCAATGGAAACTCTCTTCCCAGGCAATTCTAGGTTATTCATGTTTACAATTAAAATTAACCAATAGAGGCTTACCTTTTCATTTCACCAATAAAAACGTCCCCCTGTGTTTGCATTCTATGATATGCAGACCCCTGACCACAGGTGTTGTGCCAGCTGGCCAGAGGTCCGTCAGTTCTTTTCTTTAGGAATTTGGGGATCAACAAAAGGCAATAAGAACAATCACTGCAGATTGCTGAAGCTGCGCATGGAAATAAGACAGAAGGTGAGCATGCGTATGTTTTTCATTCATATTTCCTGTCTGAGAGAGGAAGGTTGTGTGCCTCAAGGGAGCTGCATAAAGCTTTATGCTAATATACAGCCAAGAGCCAAAGATGAGAGATAGAGAAAAATTACTTCTGACATCGTTCAGGTCTCTGTTCACAGACACTTAACCTCTCTGAGCTATCATTTCTCTTTTATTAAATGTTGTGATGGGGCGAGAGGAGTCATTACATCCCACAAGGCTATAGGCCCACCAGTGTTCCCAGAAGAAGGGGTTCTCAGCGGGCAGCAGCCATGAAGTGAGAAGAAAGTTGAAAGTCCCCTCTTCTCTCGCTCACAGCCCCAAGCAAGGCCATCACTGCTGCAGTGGGAGGATCATAAGCGGAGCTGGGGAAAGGAACAGTCCCCAGCTAAGGGCATGTTATGGCTGCTAGAGAGATGGCTCAGGATGCAGCAACACTCGTGGCTCCTGCAGAGGCCTGGAGTTTGAGTCCCAGCACCCACAGTAGATGCCTGTAACTCTAGCTTCAGGACATCTGACACTTTCTTCTGGCCTCTGTGAGTACCTACACCCGTGCACATGCATGTACACACACACACATACACACGCATGTACACACACACATACACACACATGCACACATACACATGTACAAGCACATGCGCATGCACACACACACAGATTAACAATAGATGAAAAGAGCATATTTTGATTTGTGGTGCCTTCTTTTCTCAGTCCGTACTACAGGACTATGTTTGTTCATCTGACAAACGTTTCACCTATTTATTCTTTCAAACAGTAGATAGTGACCACATGGAGGGTACCTGCTATGTTGTAACCTGTGATTTGATTCTAAACTATTGAGTCAAACGGGACTAAAGATGGGGCACGAAGGAAGATGTGATGCTACCAGGCAGAGAAAAGAGCACATCTGTGTTCTGAGTGCCCAGCACACTGCACTGAAACTGCTTATGTTATCTCCCTTTACCAGCCCAGATGTTCCCTCAGGGCAAAAAACGTTATCATATTGATGTTCATAAGATCTGGCAGAGCGCGGTAGAAACACTGGTCTGAAGCCAGGACTCTTGGGTTCACATTTTGCATCGTTATTCACTTTCTGCACACTTGATTTGGGGAAGTTGCTTAACTTCTTTATGTTCCAATTTTCTTATCCGTAAGATGAGAAATTTGCTAACTCCTACTCATAGAATATTAAATTGCAGAGGAATATCATGGGCTCGGGAGATAGCTCAGTTGGCAAAGTATTGACCACACACACCTTCTCAGTCTATAGCGCCCACACAAAAACAAGCAAAACAAAAACAAAGGGTATGGCAGTGCATGCTTGTGACCCCAGAGCTGCGGAGGTAGAGACAGGAACATCTTTAGGACTCACTGACCACCCAACCTAGCCTCCATGACAAGCTCCAGGCCAGGGAGAGATCCTCAAAAAAAACAAGGCTGACCTCTGGCCTAAACACACACACACACACACACACATGCATATTTACACAAACACACTTACCCAAAGATACACACAAGGGGTAGTGTATTTAGGACAGTATCTTGTTGCCTCATCTACACTCTGCAAATGTGAAATTCTCATTTTTGTCATTCTTTGAAGGAAGACTATGATAGTCCTGACTGGGGAAATGTCGGACTTCAGGGTTGATATAGAAGGACGCCACACCTCTTCCTGGTGCAATAGAAGAAAACTTAAATAGCATCCAAGGCAAAGTACCCAAGCTCACAGCATCACACAGGATGCTGGCCTTCACCCTGAAGGCAGAAGAAGAGGGAGCTATCAAACCCCATAACAGAGTTGCAGTGGGACTTCACTTTACCCTTCCTGGAATCTCAGCTACGGGTCCATTTGCACTGGACTATCAATGGTGCGCTGTATCTTGTAGTGGCATTTCATTTGTATTTTAATAAACAAAGCTTGCTTGAGGATCAGAAAAGTAAAACAGCAACACTGGCCAGTCTTACAGACCAGGCCAAAATGACACACACCTTTAATCCCGGTGTCCACACTAGCTTGCCATAGAAACCAGGCAGTGGTGGTGCACGCCCTTAATCCCAGCCCTAGAGAGGATTATAAAACGGGAGGAGACAGCTCTCAGTCTCAGTCTCATTCCGAGAATCCTGGAGGCAGGATCTCCATTTCAGACTGAGGTTGAGGTAAGAGCCAGTGGCTGGCTGCTTTCCTTTTCTGATCTTCAAGTTGAACCCCAATTTCTGTCTCTGAGTTTTTATTAATCGTGCTTCAGTATCTGGTTATAATCCCTGATCCTTCTTAGGAGGAAGAAAAGAGGAGACCCTTCTAATACCTGGTGGGTGGGGACTCTATCCAAATGGGGAGTGTTCAGGCAGAAATGCCATCTGCGGAGAGAGTTGCACGATATTGCCAAGAGGGACACTGAAGCAGGCTGTTTTTAGAGGAACAGAGTTCTTACACTAGTTAAGTAACAGCTCTCGGACAGTGTTTTTCAAACTCTAGTGTGTCTTTTGACCACTTAGAGAGCTTGTTAAAACACTGTGATTCAACAGCTATGATCCACAATCCTGATTTCTGACTTAATTTTATTAATTAATTTACTTAAAATATCTTATGTGTCCGTGTGTGTGTGTTTCTGTATGCACACATGTGAGAGGATGCCTGTAATACGAATTCTAATTGGTCTTAATAATAAAATCTTGGAGTCAGCTATCAGGGGATGAAAGCTGAAGGATCAGAGAAGCAGAGCCACTAAAGGGTTCTTACCTCTACCAATGCCCCGACCAACAGGGTGATCCTGTCTCTGCAAATCCTCAGACTCTCCACCCAGCCACATCACTCCTGTTCCCACCCCCCTTGTGCTGGGATTAAAGGCATGTTATCCCAAGGGCTGGGATCACCCTTGACAGATTAAATCTCATATTTCCCAGGGTGGCCATGAACTCACAGAGATCCATCTGCCTCTGTCTCCTGAGTGCTAGGATTAGAGGTGTGTGCCATCACTGCCTGACCTCTATGGCTAGCTAGTCGCTTAGCTCTGCACTCTGACCTTCAAGCAAGCTTTATGTGTTATAGCATAAACGACATATCACCACAGCTGCCTATATATGCCAGGAGATTGTGTCGGATTCCCTGGAGCTAGAGTTATTGGGATTGTGTGCTGTCTGATGTGTGTCCTGAGAACCAAATACTGATCCTTTACAAGAGCAGCAAGTGCTCTTTGCCACTGAGCTATCTCTCCAGCCCCTTGCTCCTGTGTAACAGGTTCCCAGTGATGGTTGAGACTGTTGTTCCTTGACCTATACTTGGGCAGCAGGGATGGACCACCCTTTGAGTATTCCTGTCCATAGTCTGATTGTGTATCCCAGCACCACTGTCTCATATTAACTACATTATAGATCTTGACTACTAATTTATTTATTCATATACTCAATAAACATTTATTGAGCATCAGTTCTGCTTCTGAATCATTATAAGGCATTGTTTAATGCTGAATCAGGATCTCCATTTACTGGGTGTCATCCTGTGCAGTGTGAAATGTTTACCAGCACCCCTGACCTCTACCCTTAGAAGTCAGTAGCATTACAAAGTCAAAGTTGTTACAACTAAAAATGTCTCCTGATAGGAACAGGGATGTCTCTCAGTGGTAGCATGCTTGCTTAGCATGTATGGGGCTCTGGATTCAACCCCCAGAACTGCCATTCCCCCACCTATATGTGGCATCGCTTGTGGGATAAATCACCCTGAGTGGAGGAAAATCACTGGGTCGGCTCACAGCTGTGGCAACTGATGCCCTGTACAGTGTATGCTTGTCCAGACAAACAATGGCATGCATAATGTGCTTTCTCATGTGTATGATCTTGTCTGAGCCCCAGCAGGATGCTGAGATTCCAAAGTGAAGTATCATGGTAGAACTGAGACTTGAACTCAGGTCTTAAGGGACCGTGAGCTGAACTCTGCCCACTACTGCACCATAGGTTTCTCTGCACGTCTAATTGCCTTTGGTTTAAGTGAGATGCGCCCTTTTCCTTGGTTGGCCTCCTCCCTCTTTGAAGATTAGAACGGTAGCATAAGGCTAATTAAAACCTGTCTCATGTATTCAAAGCTGTGCACTAATGCAGTGATTAAAAGTTCTCTGAAACTCTTCTGGTCCCACCAATAACTACATAGCTAGTCTCTCTCCTCCTGCCTCCTTTTACAGATACGTGGGGCTGGGAACAGCAGGATGCACCTCATGGTAGTGGTAATGGCTTAGAGGAGGTAGAAAATGTCTGTAGTGGGTGTTTATAAGAAGTCCACTTCATCATCTCATCTCAGACTGATTCGGTGTTCGTATGACCCCCCCTCCGCCACACACAAACATTTGAAGTCAGAAGTATCATTACACAGGGGCTTGGAAGATGGCTCAGCAGGTTAAGTACTTGCTCTATAAACATGGGGATCTGGGTTCGATGTACCTACACAAAAAGCCTTTTGGGTTTTCTCATTAATCAAAGACTCATGGTGGACAAATTCCACTAGCTCCTTCAATTCCGACAGATGAGCCCCCACATGGTGGGGAGAGCTTTCAAGGAGAGCCTTCCAGCCCTCCATACCCTCCCAGTGGAAGATCTGTGCAAGCCCAAATCACTGCATTTCCAGCAGATTCTCGATCAGGAGCATGGCTAGGTTGAGGTGGCTATTGTGATAGAACAGATTCATGGTGTTCTATCACATTCTTGGCTCCTAACAGAGGCTCTCAGACTGTGCTGTCTCCTGAGTGATGAGAGGAGTGTGTGCTGCTACTGATAATACACTCAGCTGACTCTGCTGGGGAAGTCACTCCCAGTGCACCTTACCTCGATAGCATCAGAGTAGGGGCTGGCTGTTCTCGGGAGCTGACCTCATCATTAGAATTGGGCTTTTTGGCTCCATCCTCTGCCCCTTCGAGAAAGGGAGGGGGATCTGGGAGTTGATTACCCACAGCCAGTGGTTTAATCAATCACACCTGCTACAATGGAACTTTCTAAGAACCCTCCAGACAGAGGGATTGGAAAGCTGGGGGTTTGGATGCATCCGTGAGCAAGGCAGGTAGTGTACCCTAAGTCCAGAGGGACAGAGGTGCCTGTGCTCAGTCTTCCTGTGCCCCACCCATGTACTTCTCCATCTGGAGTTCATTTGCATCTTACACAGCAAGCAGCGACGGTGATCTGTTATCCCAGCCACTCTAGCAAACTGCTCAGCATGACGAGGCTGTTCAGACCCAGGCATTGTCCCACTTCTGAAGTGGGAGTTTTGTGGGCTTCAGCCCTTCACCTGTGGGGTCCTGATGCAGGTTCCTAGCCGTCAAATTAAAGTGAGTCATTTCCCTCTCAGTTGATGCCTGAGAGTGGGCTAATTGGTTGTTGGTATAGAAACCTCACACACATTTGACATCAGAAGTGTCATGAACAAAGGGATTATGGCTCAGAGGGTAAAGTGCTTCCTATGTGAGCATGAGGACCTGAGTCTCAACAAACAACAAATAAACAGGCAAACCCAAACTAAAACATGGCTGATATTGCCAGAGGAGGAATGATGTCCTAGGTGGTTCTCTCTCACACACTCATGCTTCTGCATGCACATGAACATATCCATGTACGTATGACTATGCACACACAGATACACAGAGCCTCTCACACAAAGTGTCACAAATAGAAACAGCCACTGCCTAGTTCTCTTGGAATTGGGGACTGTGAACTTGCAGGTCCCATCTGACCAGAGACACCACAGAACTGCAGGGACGAGGTGTGGCACACTGAGAATAAGGAAGGAGAGATGCCCGCTAAGTTTTCATGCAGAATGGAGTAGATAGGGACCCTGCCATTTTGTAAATCTTGATCCTCCTCTAGGTCTGGTTGTGTAGGATTGTTGTCCCAGATAATGGAGAGATCCAGACAGGAAGATTGCAGGTTCAAGATCAATGTGACAACTTAGGAAGGTTGTCTCAGAATACAAATTGAAAAGGAGGGCTGAGGGCGTAGAACTTGCCTGGCTTACGGGAGGCCTTGGGTTCAACTCCCAGTGCCTCAGGAAGAATAAGTAAAACAGAACCTTGACTGTAGAGGTTGCTTCCCTGAGCACTGCATTGCCCCTTCCTCATTTCACAGGGAGGAGGGAAAAGCCACTTCCTCCCGACAAAGTAAGACTGATCGTAAGCTTTTTGTGGGGTCCAGACTGTCTGAGTGCCCTCACACTCTCCTTGGGTTTCAGGAATGAGAGGAATACCCTTGGCATCTCATTACTACTTAGTCACTCAGTCCTTTAATTGCTTCATCCCAGTGCCTGGCAGGGACCACAACTGCTCTTCTTTGGACCCCTTCTGCTTCCAGCAATTATCCCTGAGTCCCCTTTGGAGTAGCACCATATGCCAGAGAGTGTCTAGAGCAGGACCTGGGACCACTTTGGGAGGAGTTGTAGCTTACTGTCATTATTGAGAGTAATGTCATGTGTGAAAACTCCCCTGGAACAGACATAGAAACAAGGATTTTTATTTAATCTTTGTTTTATAGCTCTCCCAGTGTTATTACCTATTTCTCTGCATCTTGCCATTTTGTTTCCTTTTCATCTTTTTGGAAGAAGAAAGTTAATTTGCTTAAGCACTCCATAACAATTATGTTATTGGACAGCCATTTATTTAAAATAATATTCTGAATCCTTACAAACACGAATCAAGTATTCTAATTCTCAAGAGTCAAGCATCTGCTGTAGAAACTAAAAGGAACCCTTTATTTTATGTAATGCTGACTCTATCTCAGTGGCGGGTAGCCCTGACACTCCAAGGCCTTCCAAAGCTATTGGGTGTTTCTGAATGCGGGGTTGTTTTGTTTCTTAGAAGACCATTCTATGAAAGAGGGCATGGTGCCCTGCCCTGTTGGAAGTCCAAGGCCCACCCCCATCCCTCCCGGCCTAGGAAGGAGTGCATTCAAAAAGACTCGGTTCTCAAAAAGATAATACATGCAGAAGAAATAGGTCCTGGTGTCATTGTTGATGGGTTCTAGGGGGAGGGAGGAGGGGTGCGGGGTAGTGAGAGGGGACCGGGAGAAGGGGAAGAAAGGTAAAAATTTTATTTCTTTAATTATGTTCTTGAATGGAAAAAATAAAACAAAACAATGTATGGAAAAAAAAAAAGAAGACCATTCTAGATCAAGCATCTGAGATAAAACAAGGCCAGACCTTAGCTTCTTATCTCTGCTTACACGCCTGGTTCCCCCCAGGAAAACATTGTAAGTTTTCTCAACTCAACTGCCCACCCTCTCCACAGCACCCACACCTGTCTCCTGCTTCCCCCCCCATCCTCCCAGCTCTGTCCCTCACTGCCACCCCTGCCCAGAATTCAGGTCCTTCACTGACACCACTCCCCAGCCTGGAGCTCGGTCCCTCACTGCCCTCTTTGTACTGGCTTGTGATGCCTGCATCTGAAGAAACGATTTCCTTTCAACTCGTCTTTGAAGTCATATTCCTTTGAATTATTTTCACTTCTTTTATTCTTGAAGAGAATTCTCTGTGTTTGTTTTTTTGAACATCAGTGATGGGGTGTTTGTGGTCAGCAAATAGCCTTGCCAGTGCCATCATAAGAACAAGTGAATACCAGACTCCTGGGGGTTGCCAACCAGGGCGACGAACCATCTTTAGTTCTGCTTAATGATAATCAAATTGGTATATTCAGGGAGTGGGACTTCTTACAGTGATGGATTTTTTTTGAGACAGACTTTGTGTAACTTCCCTGGCTGTTCTGGAACTCAATTTGATATCAGGCTACCCTTGAACTCACAGAGGTCCACCTGCCGCTGCCTCCTGAGTACTGGGATTAAGGGAGCATACCAACACACCTGGCGCAGTTATGGCAATTTGTGTCAGGACTGCCTGGATAGCTCTGACACTAGACATCCCCCCTTGTATTCTGCCTCCTTCTAAGTGTTACCATCCACGTGTAACGCGTGCTTCCACAGTCTTTCATTTTGACCTTCTTTTTGTTAATTTTTTACTTTTCTTAATATTTATTTTTTTATTTTGGGGATTATAATTTGGTTACACTATTTCTCTCCTCTCTTTCCTCCCTCCAAAATTTTCCATATATCCTTCTTTACTCTCCTTCAAATTCTTGGCCTCTTTTATCTATTGATTGTAATTATATGTATGTAAGTATATGTTCCTAAATATCACCAGTTCAGTCCATAAACTGCTACTTGGATGTCTGTTTTTAGGGCTGAACATTTGGCGCTGGACAATGAGTTGATGTGCTCTTCCCTTGGGAAGGCCACCTCTTCTTTATTTTTATTTTCATTTGTGTGTGTGTGTGTGTGTGTGTGTGTGTGTGTGTGTATTTGTCTGTGTGTATGTATGCCACATGAATGTCGTGGTCATGGAGGTCAGAAAAGGGTGTCAAATCCTCTGTAGCTGTAGACACAGGCAGTTGATGCTGGGATGTAGGTGCTGGGAGTCAACTCAGGTCCTCTTGAAGAGCAGCAAGTGCTCTTGTTGGGTGAACCATCTCTGCAGCCCTGCTATGTTACCCTCTTCATGTGTGTTTTAATTTATAATGTCACATAAGTCACACTCCTTCTCAGTTTTCAAGTTTTATAAAACAGGTTTATTGAAACATGATAGAAAAGCAGCAATCAAGATACATTTAATGTGGAGACTCCAGTAAGTCTTCAGTTATCCAGATAAATGTGGAGAACCTAGTGAGTCTTCAATTATCCAGATAAATGTGGAGAACCTGGTGAGTCTTCAGTTAGTTATCCAGGCACCTTTGCAGCCAGCATCACAGTTGAAATAGTGAACACACACACACTCCTGACAATCTATCTTTTCTGTCATTCTCCTTCCATTTCTCCTGAAAGCCAGACTCTTCTGTCACTGTGAATTGAGTCATCACCCTTTCTAGAAGTTCATGTAGCTGCAACGACACAGACACACATTACATCTTTTCTTTATCCTTTGTGGTTGTGGTTGTGGTTTTCATTGTCGTGCTTACATGACGTCATTAGTCTGAGACCCATCTTCACCATTGCGTGCATCAATTGTTCACTTCTTTTATTTTTATTGCTGAGTAGTATTCTATTACATAAAATAATAACCTGCACTGCAATTTTTTCATTCATCTATGAGTGTTTAAATAGAAACATGCTTACTCCGCCCCCCACTTTCAAAAGCTATTAATTATAAATATAACTTTTTTCTCATGCTGGGGATTGAATGTAGGGCCTTACTTATGCTAGGCAAGCATTTTATCACTGAGCCACATCCACACCAACACAATTTGTAAGAATATTTATATGTAAGACTGTATAGACTTACAAATGGGCATACATTTTCTTCTCACTTGGGTGAATAACAGCTTAGACTTGAATACTTGGATTTTTTATATGAGATTTTATATGCAATGACTTTTTTGATCACACTCACTCCTTACTGCCCCTATCCTGCTCACCTTAGGCCTCCCCCCACATACCCCTCTAATGTTCATGTCCTCTTATTTTGTAACCCATTGAGTCCAGTTAGGGTTGTGCATATGGGCGTGGGTATAGGACTGTCTACTGAAGCATGGACTGTCTCCCAGGGATCACACCCTTAAAGAAAACTGACTCTCTCCCCCAGCAGCATCAGCTTCCAATAACTATTCAACTATGGGCGGGTCCTCAGGAGGCCCTCCCCCATCCACATTTGAATGCTGACTGGCTTGGTCCTGGGTAGGCAACCATAGCTGCACAGAGTTTGTAAGTGCATCGGCCACGACAACTCCAGAAGACACGGCTTCACATCAGTACAGCCTGTATTCTGGCTCTTACAATCCCCCACACCTTGTCCCCTCTGTGCCGTCCCCTGAGCCGTAGGGTAAAGAGGGTGTGAGAGATATTCCATTTATGGTTGAGTACTCCAGAGACACTTATTATCTGCATCTTGGCCAGTGAGTCTCTGCATTGACTGCTGCTCACTGCGCGTGCTCACACACACACACACACACACACACACACACACACACTTTGTTGGTGAGGTCTGAGAGCTGTGAAGTGGTTATATCTAAGGGCAGGAATGTGCCTGGAGTTTTCAGTGACTCCACTTCACATTGCTATGGGCACCATGTGACCATTCTAGTTAGTTCCCATCTTCTTTAACCCTCATTATATACAGAATTTTAACTTTTAGTGCAAACTTATTTGGCTCTTTTGAGACAAAGTCTTGCCTGTGTAGTCCAGGGCACTGAAACTCAAGATTCTCCTGTCTCTACATCCCGAGTGTTTGGACTGCATTTGTTCCCTGCTATGCCCTGCTTCTGCTCATTTTGATCCTATGCTGTTAGAATACATTAGATCTACTTCAAGTCCCTCACCGAAAGCAAAGATTTGTGAGAATGAGCCAGGCGTGGTGGTGACTCACACTGTTAATCGTAGCGGTCAAGGCACAGAGGCAGGTGGATCTCTGTGAGTTTGAGGCCAGCCTGGCTTAAACAGCAAGTTCCAGGCCACACAGGGATACATAATGAGACCTTGTCTCAAACAAAACAAAACAAAGACAAAGCAAAGTTTGTAAGAGTCTAGCCACATTTTTGACCATTTCAAACTGCCTGGTTACACAGATCTGTTAAGTTAACAACATGGTTATTATTTCAAACTCACCAGTGTGTGTGTGTGTGTGTGTGTATGTGTGTGTGTATGGGTGCTGTTGAGACTTTTTTTCTGGGGAGACATGAGCAAATGTTTGCTCACTCCAATTGAGAACCACTGGCAGACCCAAGTATGACTCCATCAAAGTCCAACTTGGTGAAATGAGTTCGCTGGGGATGCTTATGTAAGGATGGGTAGGAAGTTACTTACAGGAGCAGGGACAACTCAAAGGCAGCTACGTCACTGAAAATTCTAGTCAGTGTAGGTTATGACTCCTGTAAGCTGTACCACTGTGACTCCCTGCTTGGCTTACAGGTTGCTCAGTACATTGGTGAGTTTCTTCTGTGTAGCTCAACTGGTTGGATAGTCTCCTCCAGCAGTTGTTTACTGTTTCCATAACTTTGGAAAGGGGACATGTGAGTCTTTCTGGTTTAAGAAAATTCCTGAGACTTTTGAGTTGTTTACTTCCCAAGTCCCATGAACCTCCCTCTCCCCTCCAGAAGGGAATATTTCAATATAGAGGAATTCCCACTCAACAGTGTTACTAAGGATACTTGCATGAATTTCATCTAGGACTCTTCTAACTAACAAATTCAAAGTTTAAACAAGACTGGTAGAGTTCCCATTATCTGGTCTGAAAATCAGGACTATAGAACAATGTAAGTTGTTTTCATAACATAAGTGGATCATTACTGCTTGACTATTGGGTGCAGGCCATAGAAGGGAGACTAGTATGAAGTCCCCTGCCTACCGTGTTAAATGATTGGCAATGGGGGCTATTGGGGACTTTTGAGGCATGATAGGATATAATCAGAGCTTGGCTTCTGAAGTTCAGTCTGATTGTGCCGGTGAAAGGGTTCCCTTCCTCTTGAGTTACCACTGTTTTCTATCTGTGTATATTGAGTTATCTTTTTATAGATCTCATTGGGAAGACTGGGAGTCATTCTCCCTGCTTCAAGCTTCATACATGTTTGACTTTAAAAATCAAAGTGGTGGTATCTTGTTTGGGCCTCTGCAGCCATGTTCTGTGGATTAGATTGAGGACTACAAGGTGCTGATGCTCAAAGAGAAGGTGTGTCCTTGCAAAGCAACCATTGTCTTTGTCTGTTGTGTCATCTGCCAGACCTCTTTTTTTTTTTTTAAAAAAATTATTTATTTATTTATTATGTATACAATATTCTGTCTGCGTGTATGCCTGCAGGCCAGAAGAGGGCACCATACCTCATTACAGATGGTTGTGAGCCACCATGTGGTTGCTGGGAATTGAACTCAGGACCTTTGGAAGAGCAGGCAGTGCTCTTAACCGCTGAGTCATCTCTCCAGCCCCTGCCAGACCTCTTTAGAGATGCGCTTCCTTGGCATTTCCATTTGTCAGGATGCTGAGAGAAACCACAGATAATACAGGTAAAATAAGAGACTGGATCTCGGCCTTCTGTCTATGCGTGTACAATGCTGACATTTATCCAGGACACCCTAGTATGGTTCCACTAGTGTTAAAATATTAAAATACTTCCATATTCATTGGTAAATAGTGGCTCTCTGTTATTAGGGTTCTTTAATTCTACACAAAAGGGGTTGCAGGACCCTGCTTAATGCAATGGCTGGCATCTTTCCTGGCTGGATGGAATATTAGTATTATGACCAAATACCTGACAAGAAGCAGCTTAAGGAGGAAGGGTTTATTTGTTTCCTGGTTTCAGGGGGACTCCATCATGGTGGGGAAAGTATGGTGGCATGCAGCTCCAGGGTGGCAAGAGTACACAGCTCAGGCTTCTCACCTCCCAGATGAACAGGAAGTAGGTTTAGCTCAAGGCCCAACCCCAGTCACCTATTTCCTCCACCCATGGCCCAATTCCTAAAGGTTCAACAGCATACCAAAAGATCACTGGTATGATATCACTGCCTGGGGACCAAGTGCTCAAACACAGGAGCATATGGGGGGCATTTTGCATTTAAATATTAACAGGTAATTTTCTATGCCACAGATGTTATGGCTGTCATGATTATAAACGTATATAATCTCCACAAAACACCAATTAGCAGCTTACATTATTATGCCAGACCAATATAGCTGGCAGCTTGAAACATAACTTTATCAGCTGTACTGAAGGTGAGAGTCCTTTTCAGAAACACAATCTCTCTCTAAATAAGCATAAATGTTTCACTGATAAACCAGTTCTTTGGAGGGAGACCCCATCATGGGGAATCACCCAAGCACATCAAAATGAACACTTCAGCGAGGATTTATATTTTGCAGAAATTTAGGCAATTCAGTATCCACTTCTAGGTAAGCAGCTGGGTTTTCAGAGCAGGGGATGTTTTTGCTCACCCCAGTTGGCAGTTGCCTTGAAAAAAACAGCTAAAGTAAATCCTTGTTCTTGTTGTTAACTTCAATATAATTTTCATCACACTTGATTTTTAGACACTGAAATTGCCCATAATTGTGTCTGTTCTCTCTCTATGTTAATATGGACAATTATAATGGATTATCCCTTTGTTTTCCTGGTCATTTGTTGATGCCTTTTTTGTTGTAAGGATGTGAAAACATAAGGCAATTTCACCAATTACTCGTAATGCTATTCAGATATTTAATTTATTTTCTGCATGCATAATCAGCCATAAATACATTTTAGCTAATGGAGATGACAAGGATGTAATATGATTTGAGGCCAAACAAATCCAAAACAACATTAAGAAGGAAACACAAAACCGTGGGAAGGAAACAAATAACAAACATGATCTATCTTTAGTTTTTCTGCACATCGAATTCTCTAACATAGGTGGGGTCTTTCGAGTTCACATGAAATTGTGGAAGGGCCTAAAAATAGCACACAGTACATAGTGGGTTCTTAGGGGTGGTTTGCTTTTTATCTCTAGAAACCTAGTTAGCCATGGTAGTGGCCTCGCTGTCCCCTACAGTCTTACATGTTTAATGCTTGGTCCTTAGTTTGTGTTGCTATTTTGGGAAGTTCAGGAAACTTTAGGAGGTGGGACCCAGTTAGAAGAAGTTGGTTTCTGAGGAGTATATTGTCCCTGAACACTTCCTGTCTGTCTATCTACTTCCTGTCAGTCAAGCAGTAAGAAACAGACTCGTTTTGCCTTCAGCCACACATATACAAGGCCCAGCAAACATAGGCAAGGCCCCTTGGCAACTGGGAGCTAAAACCAGTCTTTCCTCAGGTAACTTGTTCTGTAAGACATCTTGGTCATGGTCACGTGGTCATACAGAATTTGACCTTCGGTATAACAGTTTTTGGAGGTCAGACTTTTACAGAGTAGGTTAGCTTTCCTTCACTCTAACAAAATACCTAAAATCATTATGGAGAGAAAAGGTTTGGTTTATGGTTTTCGAATTTCCAGTACACAATGATAATTGAACTTGTTAGTCTGAGCCTGAGTTGAGATGGCACTTTTTTTTGGGGGGGGGTGATTCGAGACAGGGTTTCACTCTAGTTTTGGAGCCTGTCCTGGAACTAGCTCTTGTAGACCAGGCTGGCCTCGAACTCACAGAGATCTGCCTGCCCCTGCCTCCCGAGTGTTGGGATTAAAGGCCGCTCGGCGAGATGGCACATTTTCAGGAGCAGTCTGAAGCAGGGCAAAATCACTCATCCCATCATCCAGGAAGCACAAAGAGAGGAAAGAAACTGGGGCTGGTGCCCTGCTTTCAGGGTTTCTTGCAATGACCTAAGCACCCCAGACAAGATCCCACCCTCCGAAGCCTCCATGCCTCCCAATAGCACCACGCAGGGGACCAAACCACAAGCCCTTGTGAATGAGACTGATGTCCATAGAGGAGCAGGTACGAGAGGGATGATCTCTTTCTTGTCCTTATGAGGATATAGGAGCACACAGCACTTTGAAAATTAGAGACAGAACCCACCACTGGACCCCAGCTCTGCTGGTATCATGGATTCCCCACATTCCAGGGCTGGGAGGGAGAAACAGTTGCTATTTAAGCCACCCAGTCTTGGAAATCTCTCTGTGTCTGCCTGAATAGTCCAAGGGCTGCTGTCTCATTGGCATCTATCCAACTCTTCCCCCTGCTCTGCAGCCCAGTGCCAAACCAGTTACAACCACAGGAGGAGTCAGCCCCTGGATCAAAGGAAACAAATCGCAGAAGTGGAATTTCTTCCTTCCTGTCTCCACGGAGGCTCCCAAAGAACCTACCTAGCCTACCTAGCCTCTCCTGGCCCAGCTGGTCTCACATCTGTGCGCTGAGTGCCTGCCTGCTAGCAGCTTTACTTAGGGGTTACTTTGGTTTCTTAAGTATACTGGAGCCTGATAAATCCAAGTAAATTTCTTCTTGTCTGAAAAGGCTTCCAGCAGCTGTCCAGTTTCTCCCCAAACCCCTTCCTCTCTAAATAGTGAGTATGGCAGAGAGAATCACATTTAGTTTCTAATCTGTCTCTAACACCTGCTAGTCTCCAGTTCTTGTTACAGACTCTAACCAACAGGTTTGGTTCTTGGCTATTTTCCAGCCAGGGTGATACCAGGGTGTAGGGGGCAAGCCGTCTTCAAACATGGTGCACCTCCATTTTTGCAATTCCAGGAAAGCCCACATCAGATTCTAAATGGCTATTGCCTTGCTCAGAGGAAAAACTTGAGGATGAATTATGAGCATTCAGCTTCCCACAGAAGGCATGTGCTACTCTGCATGACATCCTTGCTGGCTTAATGAACTATCTGGGGGGTCCCAGTAATGCTGGTGACTAAGTCTGCAGATGCTGCATTGCTTCATGATAAGAGAAGAGGGTCACACTTACATTCACAGGTGAAGAAAGAGACAGGCAATTTGGGGGCTTTGCTGAGAAAGTCTGGGGTAGTTTGGCAATGATAGGGGAGGGTGTAGATACCAAGTTTTTAAATGTCAAAAGGAGCCTGTGTCTTGCTTAGACACAGTGACTGGTGGCAGTGCATGGTCTTATTGAGGTTGGTTTCATTTGCTGCTTGTTCTGTCTTCCATGTACTGTGACAGCGGGACTTTGATGTCTGTCTCAGTCTCTGGAAATAGATTCACATTTATTAAGCCTGTTGACCAATCATACTCCCAAGGGGCGATAGATGAGAATTCATGATTAAAGATTGGCACCCTTGATCACGCATAACCCCCAAATAAGTAAATGTCCATTTGCCCCTTGACAACCTCATTCAAGAGAAAGAATACATTTCGGGTACACTTTCTGGTATCCATGCCATTTGGCACAGCATCTTGTTTTCAGTTTGCTGTTCTTTGAAGAAGAAGAGAGGTGGGGCATATGGAGATGTGAAGGGCTGTGTAAAAAATCATTTATCATCTCTGTGATGCCTGGGCCCCTAGGCCTGTGGTAAACCTTTTGACCCTTGGGATAGACCTAGAGCAAGGAAGCCCAAGGCAAACCTTTTAAAGCTAGCAATGAGAGCACACAGTCGCCTTTCTTCCTCCAGACTGTGGTTCACTGATGAAAATAAGGGTATGGAAGGTTAGGGAGATGGTACAGTCAGGAAAGTGCTTGCCCTGAGAGCATGAAGGATCAAGTGTGGTACCCAGAACTCCTGTAAGAAAGTTGAGCATGGTAGCATGCACTTGTGATTTCAGAGCTGGGGAGCTGGGGAAGGGTGGGTTCCTGGAGCCAGTGGACAACAGCCTAGTCTACTTGGTGATTCTGTGAGAACTTCCACCTTCCAAAATCAATGTGGCTAGCACCTGAGGAATGACACCTATGATTTGTCTTTGTCTCTGGCTTCCACATGCGTGCACACATCAAAGAATGGTTTGGAGCCACTGTGGGAAATTTTCTGAAGCAAAATTTGACCGTTGGTCTGCTTGACTTCCAAGCTGATGTTGCTAACTACGGAGATATAGAGTCATAAGTCATTTAATGCAGCAATGTTAAGATTTACAAATTTTGCAATTGTGAACATTGGAGAGCACAGTAAAAGTAGGATGAATGTGACATCTCTAGGCCACTTGACCACTTTCATGTATGTGGCCCATTGCTGACCAAAGTTTCATTCTGTAGTATGTGGCTGTAAGCAGTGACTACAGCTACTAAATCCTAGGCAGGATTCTTCTTACAACTGGATACAAGCCACCACATCATTGGAGCCTGACTAATTGCACATTGGCTGTGATGACTCCCCCCACTGACTTGTTTTGTTGGGTGGCAATCGTTTGGAAGTGTTGAGATGTACTTTTAGTAAATAAAAATTTAAATTACATCAATTAGAGCTGGGGAGATGGCTCAGTGGGTAAAGTGATTGCTGTATAAGCATGAGGATCCCCCCCCTAAGTCCAGATCCCAAGCACACAGAAGTAAGGTGCAGTGGCGCGCGTCTGTAATCCTAGCACCTGAGGGTGGATCCTGAGAGCTCAGTGGATGGTGAGTCTAGACAAAACAGTGAACTCTGAGTTCAGTGAGAGACCTGATCTCCAAATACAAGGTGGAGAGGTATAGAAAACACTGGATGTCTACCTCTGCAAGTTCTCTCTCCCTGCCTTTTTTCCTTCCCCCTCTTTCTTCCTCTCTCTCCCTCCCTCCCCTCTCACTCCCCTGCACATATGAACGCATACTCCTCCACATGTCATACACAACCATACAACACACATATACATGTACACTTGGGACTTTTCACCCTCCTTTATATGCACACAGGTGTGCACATACACAGTGGGAAAAGAGAAAGTTTTGCCAACATTAAAAAGTCCTTGAGATTTCCTTCATTCAGCTAGATACAATTAAATAAAATGCACGGGTAGGAAGTGCTCTGCTTAGGGAATTTTGGCAAGCATGTGTCCCCATGGCACACAGTGGAGTTGTTCATTATCCCATACTTTGGGTCCTTTCCAGTCAATTCCTTCTCCATTGTCCATGACCAGACACCCACTACCCTAGGTCTGTCTGTAGAGGAGTTCATCTATATGGTCATTATTGTGGCTGGGGTTTGCACTGTTGCTCCTGGCTGCTTTTGTTCCATACTGTTTTACTGTTTTGAGATGTCTGTATGCTGTGTGTATCTGTCACTCATCCTTCAATTGTCCTTAGGGTCTTACCGGGAGCACTCTGGGTTTTCCTTTGGGTGGCATCTACAATGTCTCGGTCACGTTATCATTGTGGCTGCTACAGACATTTTTGAAGAGGGCTTTGGTAAATGTGCTTTCATTCCCCTTGGTTGCGTGCTTAGGAGAAAAGCAGATAGACTGCAGGGCATATACATGTTAGAACATAGCATTGTTCTACACATGTGACCACTGCATTGTCCCACAGGTGATGGGGGGAGTTCCAGGGAGTTCATACTCTTGTCAACACTTAAGTCTTTTTTATTTGGTTCACTCCAATGGGCATCAAATATTGCTAGATTTTGGCTTTTAATTTGTGATGTCTATTAATATTGAGTTTTACACCCCCCAACACACACACAGTGGTGGGGAGATGGAATATTTCATGTAGCCCAGGCTGGCCTTAAACTTGTTATATAACTGAGGATGACTTTGAACTCTTGATCCTGAGCCTCTGCCTCAGGTGTTTGGATTACAAACACGCACCACCATATCTGAATCTTATTTTTAAATTGATGCATATAAAGATAATATACATATAAATATAGATATATACTTAACCATGTGGTTGTTATACAATATTTAAATCAAACTACATAATACTTAGTCAAATATTTATCAATTTCTTATGGTATAAACATTCAAAATCCTTTTTCTAACTTTTGAAATGTATACTACTAAAATTAATGTTACCAATGATCCAGTCAATTGAATTTGAAAAGTTATTAGTACATATTCATCACGGAAGTGATGAGTTATACAGTAATTTGATTCCAGTATATCAAGTTCTTTGACCATTCTCCTCTTTGCCCGCTCCTGTCCTTCCCTCTTCCACTGGCCTCTTTCTTTTCCCAAACAGTCCTTTCTATTTCTATAGTATGTGTATGTGTGTGTGTATGAGAGAGAGTGTGTGTGTATGTGAGTGTGTGTATGTATGTGTGTGTTAGTGTGTGTATATGTGTGACTGTGTAGGTGTGTGTGTGTGTGTATGTGAGTGTATGTGTGTGACTGTGTACATGAGTCTATATGTATGTGTATGAGTGTGTGTATGTATATCTGTGTGTGTGAGTGTATGTGTGTGGATGCCTGTATGTGTGTGTGTTTCTTTATCCATCTCTCTATTGATGGGCACTTATGCTGATTCTAATCCTCGGCTATTGTGAAGAATGTGTCAGTGAACACGGATGAGCAGATGTCTCTGTGCTGACTTATATTCCTTTGGGTACACACCCAGGAGTGGACCAGCTGGATGATCTGGTGGTCTTGTTTCTACTCTTGTGAGTAACCTTCATAATGATCTCTGCAGAGCGTGTAGCATGTGCTCCTTTACATCTCCTTCAGCTGTGTATGAGCTTTCCTTCCCCCCTCACCCTTGCACCCTTGCCAGTGTTTAAAAAAAAAATAAAGGAAAACATTTAATTTCAGTGGCAGTTTACAGCTCAGAGGTTCAGTCCATTGTCATCATGGTGGAGAGCGTGGTGGCGTGCAGGCAGACATGGTGCTGGCTACATTTTGATCTGAAGGTAATAGGAAGTGGTCTCAATGTCACACTGAGTGAAGCTTGAACAAAGGAGACCTCGAAACCCACCCCTATAGTGACATACTTCCTCCAACAAGGCCATATCTACTTTAGCAAAACCATAACTCTTAATAGTGCCACTCCCTATGAGATTATGGGGGCCAAAGACATCCAAACTACCACAATAATATATTCCTAAATATATGAATGCATTCTCTTAAGTTTCGTTTGTTTTTGATGATAGCTCTTCTGACGGGGTGAGATGGAACCTTAGTGTAGTTTGGATGTTCATTTCCCTGCAGGATGAATGTGTTGGTATTTTTAAGTGTGTCCCGTGCTTCATCTCTTGAGAAGCTCGTTTCATTTGTCTGTTTTGAGATTGGATTAATGCTTTCTGTTTAATTTTTGAATTCTTTGTATAGTCTAGATACCAACCCTCTGCAGGTGTGTGGCTGGAAAAGACCATCTCCCATCCTGCACACGGCCTCTTCACTCCATCACCTCTTCTGCCACGCAGGAGATTTTTAATCTTACTCAGTCCAGTTGTCAATCCCTGATACTGTTTCCTGAGCAGTTCAAGTCCTTTCCAAAGAAGCCTTGCCTATGCCATGCCTATAGATGGAAGTGTTTTTGCATAGAAGTTTCAGACTTCATACTCTGCCAGAAGACATTTAGGACTGCTAAACATTTTCCCTAAAGCAGCATAATACAAAATCAGTATCCAGCATATCAGCAATCTTTGTCCACTCCAATAGCAAACACTTGGAGAAAGAAATTTAGAAAACCATTTCATTTGCACTAGCCTCAAATAAAATCCAGCTAGGAATAAACATAATTAAGGAGATAGATGTTCTCTAGGGTGCAAACTTTAAAACACTGAAGAAATAAATTGAAGGAGATATTAAGTTCCCTTAAAGAGCCATCTTTTTTGTGAACGATCTATTGAAGTGTTTTTCCAATTTTGGAAAAAAGTTGTTTCTCATTTAAAATATTGATTTATAATTTTCTTGTGTATAGCACTGTCCTCTTACCTGCAGGGGATGCATTCCAGACCTTTAGTATAAATGTAGAGAGTACAGAATCCTATATATACTGTTTCCCCCTGTGTGCCATAAGTATATGTCTAGTATAAAATTTAATTTAGAAATTAGAGACACCGACAAAACAAAACAATATTATAACAATAACCTGTAACAGGAATTTTCCATAGGGACCATGGTTTATTGGATCGCAGGCGCTGTGACATCAGAAGTCATCAGAAAGCCAGCACACCTACTAAGTGCTAATGGGAAGGTGGTGGTTACAGCACGCACACATTGGGCAAAGGAAAGATTCTTATCTCCAGCAGGATGGAATGGGATGGTGAACGACTTAATCCTGCTACTCAGACTGGTGCACAACTTGAAATTCCTTTTCCTGGAAACCACAGCTTAAAATGCTATGCTTGATCTCAGGTAATATACCCACTGAGCGTGAAACCTCGGATGGGGCTGGGGTGCAGGTGGGGATCTGTTCTGCAAACCCAAGGTCACAGATAGATATAAACCTGTGAAGTGTTAGTGTTAGTTCATTTTCCTAATGGTGTTGATTGATAAGCAGCAAAAGTTAAGTTTGATGGAGCCCCAAATTTCCTTTTATGTTTTTGAACATTTGTATTTTGTTGAAACAAAAAAACCCTTTGTACATCCAAGGTCCTTGTCCTAGGCTACTTTCTGTCACTGTGGCAGACAACATGACCACAAGAAGTCTGGGGGAGGAAAGGATTTATTTGACCTACAAGTTACAGTCTATCATTGAGAAAAGCTGAGCTGGAAACTCAAGGTAGGCGCTTGAAGCAGACACCACAGAGGGACTCTGCCTACTGGATTTCTCCCTCTGAATTATTCTGCAGTCGTTCTTATACAGCCCACTGCCCGCAGTGAGCTGGGCCCTTCTACGTCAATCAGCAATTGAGAAGGTGCCTCATAGAAATGGCCACTGGCCAATCTGATTGAAGCAATTTTTCAGTTGAGATTTCCTCTTCCTAAATGACTGTAGGCCATCTTAGTTTTTAATTTTTGCAACTATTGCTGTTTGCAGCTTTTATGCAGTTAATAGCTTTAATTGTCAACTTGACACAACTTGGAATAACCTGGGAGGGAAGTCTCAGTGAAGGACTCTCTACATGGGGTCGATCTGTGGGCATGTCTTTTGGGAAGTGTCTTACATTAATTGATGTAGGAAGACTCAGCCCACTGGGGGCAACACCATTCTCTTGGTATGGAGCAGTTCTGGAACTGTATCAGGGAGAAGAAACGAAACTGAGTACCAGAGAGCGAGCATGCCTGTATTCATTTTTCTCGACTCTTGACTGCAGGTACGTGTGAGCAGCTGCTTCAAACTCCTCCTCGGTGGCTTCTCTGCAGTGATGGACTATAACCAGAATTGCAAGATAATAAAAACCTTCTCTCCCCTAAGTTGTTTTTGCCCCAGTATTTTATCATAGCAACAGAAATGCAACTAGGACAGTGCCCAAGTACATACCGTCTTCTTGAATTAAGGTTTACAGAGGGGGAAAATGTCTTGTGTTAGCTTTTCACTGAGAAATACCCAAGTAGATTAACCTAAGGAGGGAAGGCTTGGTCTAACTCACAGTTTCTGTCCATGGTAGGCTGGCTGCATCAGTTCTGGGCTGCTGATAGGCAGAGTGGGTGTAGCAGAGACATAGTGGATTAGAGCTGCACACCTTATGACAATGAAGGAAGCATAGCATGACGAGGAAAGGTCTAAGGACAAGGTGCATCCCTACAAGGCAAGCCCCAGTGACCGACTTCCTCCTATTCAGCTCCACTTCAAATAGCCCAACCATCTACGAATCATCAAAGAGATACTATATTGATGAAACTGTACCAATGATCCAGTCAGTTCTCAATAATGCCACCAGGTGGAGACCAAACCTTCAACTCATAAACCTTCTGGGGAACCATCATGCCTAAACCTTAGCTGGTATTATGGTGTACTCTTTTCCCATAAACCATTCAGTATGTTACTTGCTATATAAAGATGAGGTGGAATCCCAGTGTTGTGAAATATAGGGTAGCATCTGTACTTGTTCCTTCGCTGTGGCTTCCATCATACATTCCATTTAGACTCTCTTCCTTGTTTATTGCTTTAGGATAAGACTTAAAATCAGCTCTTGTCAGTCTCCAAGCTGTCAGTCATTTACAAGGTTGTTTCAGTTAGTCTAGATCTCTAAACTGGCCACATAGGTATTATAACTTTGCATGTTTCACATAAGTGTCCAGGTAGAATATTGCATGAAGTCATGTTGGAGTTACATGCCAATTTATGGGTAATATTTTTCTCCATATATGTTGAGTCTTCAAATCTGCCAACATTGAACAATACCATTTAGTCAGGTTTTTAAGGTTTTTTGACAGTGATTTTTTTATTTTAAAATATTCTGTTAATTATTGGTGTTCGTGCATGTGATGGGTGTGTGTGAGTACAGGTGTGCATGTACTGTGTCATTTGTGTGCAGAAGGATCTGGACAACTTCTGAGAGGTGGTTTTCTCCTTTTACCATGGGATCTGAGAATTAAATCAGGTTTTGAGGCTAGTGCACATGTCTTTGCTTGATGAGTCAACTCTCTGACCCCACTTTATTACTTTAATAGGTCAGTCCTGCATGTGGTTCATTAAATTCATTATTGCTTGATATTTTGGGGGTTATTAAAAACAATATCATCTTTTAAATTTGAAAATAACTTGAAACATTTCCAAAGTTATAGAGAGCAAAAAGAGAAAAACAAAGATGTATTTCCAAGTGAAGATCCACAGGACACTGTATCTCCACCTAACACTTTAATACGCAACTCTAAGACTGGGGTTAGCCCCTGAGCAGTCACTGTGCAAGCGTGGACACCCGGGACTTGTCTGCTCTATGATCCCGAGGCCTGACAGATGTCCTCAAAGTTCTCTTTGTAAGGAAAGACTCTGCCCCTGAGTAGCATCCTGTATTCAGTGATAGTCACCTGAGGAAGTTCCTCATCTGCCCTCGGCATTTGTAACTGAACAGGGTGTAAGATGGTTCTGTGGACTCTGTGCCAGCGTGAGCTTGCCTTTTGGTTAGATTAAACTTCTGCAGCTTTGTCAGAAAACCACAAACATGAGGCCGTCCTGTTATTGTGCCTACTTGGCTGTGATCTTGTTCTCCTTTCTTATGGTCTGATTGCCACAGCAATCAGGTGTTGGGCATGGCTTCTGTTAAGCTTGACAGGGTAAATTTAATGTTTTATTCCTTTGAAATGAATATTGGGTGCAGTCATACTTGAGGCTGTCTTTACTATTATCAAACTTATATAAAATATATTTATTTTATAAATTTAATCATTAAAATCATTTTATTTTAATGTTCAAGTTGCCTCCTGTTTCACTGATGGAAGCACCTTCAAACTGGTCCCTATGTCTTTTAACAGGCCCCTATTTTTTCGGGTGGGGTGTTTTTGTTTGTTTGTGGTTGTTAGTTTTGAGACTGGGTCTCTTTGTGTAATTCAGACTGTCTTTGAACTTATGACCCTCTTACCTCTTTCTCTCAAGGGCTGGAGTCACAAGCAGGCCACACCTCACAATGTAAACATCAGTCGATAATGGCTATAATGAAGGGTCTTTTTTCTTAAGTCCTAACATTATGTTGGAATTCGGATTTTTTTACATTAATTTTTATAATATGGAAATTAAAATTCTGTGTATTTATGGTATACATGATATTTTGACATATTGCATGTTATGGAATTACTAATATGTGATAATAAATGTTTACATTAGCTTATATACTCATTTTTCTGCATTGAGAATTCTCAGCAATTTTCTCTTATATAATCTGTTGTTCCTTTAGTTATAGCCATCACCATGGATGGTGAATTTGTTGAACTTATTTTTCTGGGAAGCTGAAATTTTTTAACTTTGATTGACATGAACCTAATATCTCTACTCCCTAGGCTCAACTTTATTTTATATATATATATATAAAACAACATAGGATTCATATTCATAGATTTGTCCTATAGCACTTATGTCCTTTGGTCCATCCATGCTGTGACACATGGAAAATTTCTTTGCATTTTAAGGATAAAAGTATTTTATCACACACACACACACACACACACACACACACACACACACACACACGCCTTACTTTCTACATCCACAAAGCCTGTGATGGACAGTTAGGTTTATTTTAGACCTTGGCTACTGTGGATAATGCCAAAAAGAACACGAGAGGGCAGATACTGCTTAATGCAATGATGCAGTAGCCTTTGGATTGTGTTGCCAGTATGCTAACTGCAGCATCAGAACGTGACTCCATTTTTAAATTTTGAGGTACTTCTACCATATTTTCCATAATAAGTGTGAGAATCTTTAGTCCCACCACTAATCTACCAGGATTCCCTTCATTCTCTGTTACCAACATGTGTTATCTTTCTTTTTGTTGGGCACCAGTCATTCTAGCAAGCATGAGTCATCATCTCCCTGTGGATTGGTATGCATCTCCTAGCATTGCTAAGCATTTTTCCTAGCCTATTGCCCATCTCTCTGCTTTTTATTTTTGAGAACTGACAATTTGGTCTATTTTCCCATTTTAAAAAGTCTGCATTTTCCTGTAATTGAGTTTGAGTTCCTTACAGATTTTTAATATTAATCCATTATCAACTGTGTGGCTCACAAACGTTTTCTTTCATCCCATTGGTTGTCTCTTAGTTATCATTTCCTTGGCTGTGCAAAGCCTTTCAGTTTGATGTAATCCTATGTGTCTAGTTCTGCTTTTATTGCTGGTGGCATTAGGGATAGATAAAAAAAAAATCGCTGCCCAGAGCAACAGCATGGGACATTGGCCCTGTGTTCCTCTATTCATTTGTCAGTTTCAATTCTAGCATTTAACTTCAAATCCATTTGAGTTGAATGTTGTAAGTAGTATGAGAACGAGGTCTAATTCCATTCTTAGACATTTTGATACTATGTCTTCCTAGCACCATTAAGTTTTACTCATTCTGCTTTATTTCATTTTGTGTGTGCATGTATACGTGTGTGTAGACACATATGTCACTGCACATGTGTGGAGGTAGAGGACTCTTAGGAGGCAGTTATCTCATGTCTATCTGTGGGCTCCTAGGATCAAAGTCAAGCACTTCTATCTGCTGAGCCATCATGCTAGCCCACCCAGCACCGTCTGGTGAATAGACTTCTTTCCCCAGGTGTGTATACCTGGTATCATTGTCACAAGGATATTATCAGTTGAGTATAAAAACACGGGGCTCTTTCTGGGCTCTATGCTGTTTCCTTGATCTGTGCATCTGGTTTTGTGCATGTGTGTTGTTCATGTATATTCAGGTACGTGTGTGTGTGTGTGTGTGTGTGTGTGTGTGTGTGTGTGTGTGTGTGTGTGTGCAAGCATGTATGTATACGTGAAGCTCAGGGGTCAATGTCAGGGTTCTCTACTTGATTTTCTGAAACAGAGGTTTTTTTTTGTTTTTGTTTTTCTTTGTGTTTTGCTTTTGTTGTTGGAACTTAGTTTCAGGTGGACTGGCTGGCCGGCAAATTCCCAGGATCAGTCTGTGAATATTTCTCCCCCACACCCAGGACTAAGGCTACACACATGTGCCACTGGGCTCAAATTTTACATGTTTTCTGGAGGTCTTCAAACTTGCATAGTAAGCAGTTCACCCACGCCTGTTTGTCTGTTTTCACACCAGTGCTTTGCATTCTGATTGCACAGCTTTGCAGCATGCACTGAAACCGGGGAGTGTGATGCCTCTTTCTCTGGCCTTGCTATTTGGTTTAGGGTTTGCTCTGACTTTTCTTGGCCTCGGGAGCAAGGGCCAATCCTGCCTCAGCTTTGTCAGGCTGTGGTGACTGTCAGGCTTTGTCCACCCCTGGAATCACATGATGTGTAGATGGGAGCAGATTTTCCTTCCACGGGACCTGTGAGTGTTGGTGACATCATTTCAGCTCCCTGGGTTTCAGGAACAAGTTGCCAGCTCTTGGAATGCAGCTCTTTGCTCTGCCATACATTTGCTAGCTCAGTGAGATTCGGGAGTTTCTCTTCCTCCCAGTCCTGCTTCCAAAACCCAGAAAGTGTCTCACTTCTGTTTTTCTTTTCTGCTGCCAGGACTTCCGAGGGTGGCAGCTGTACAGAGCTGGAAGGCAGCCGTGGGATATTTTACCACGTCTATTCTGCTTTTGCTGTTTAGTGACCATGAGCCTGCCTGCCTTGCCTTCTGGTTTCTCTCTGTTCTCATGAACTCCATCTTTTGAAGGTGAGCTCCAGTATACACTGGATCAGTTTTCCTAATCCTCCCATGATGACCCTCCACTCACTGGACATTAGTATCACCCCACCAGGGAGGATGGTACACTTTTAGTGGGGAATCTTTCTCACATCTGCTTTTAGCACACAATTGTCAAGTGCCAGGTAAATCTATAAGAATGTATTAGGAAATATGTAGGTATAAATTTTCTCTGAGCCTGTAGCCTCTTGGAATTCTAGCTTTTCATGTTGGCCTTCTATGGCCATCAATGTGCTTTCTTTTAAAGAAACTCAGAATTGTGCTCATCTTTCCTCCTCCATTGTTCTAACCTGAACAGTGGCATGTGTCACTCATAAAAAGGGTTTCCTATTCTTAGAGCTTAGTTCTTGTGTATGTGCACATGTGTGTATGTGTAAGTATATGTGTGTGAGTGTGTGCATGCATGTAAATGTGTGTGTGATGTAGGATTCCCCTCTGTATTCTGTGAATGACATTGGTTAATAAAGAAACTGGCTTGGCCTGATAGGGTAGTACAGAGCTAGGCGGGGAAAACTAAACTGAATGCTGGGAGAAAGAAGGGCAGAGTCAAGGAGAAGCCATGGAGCCACTGCCAGAGACAGATGCCAAATGTTGGCTGTAAGCCACAACCACGTGGCGATACACAGATTAATGGAAATGGGTTAAATTAAGATGTAAAAGCTAGCCAATAAGAAGTTAGAGCTAATAGGCCAAGCAGTGGTTTAATTAATACAGTTTCTAAGTGATTATTTCGGGAGTCTGGGCAGCTAGGAATCAACAAGTGACTTCCCTACAACATGTGTGAATATGTATGTGAGTGTGTATGAGTGTGCATATGTGTATTTGTGTGCATGTGTGCATGAGTGTGTGCATGTGTAAGTATATGTGTGCATATGTGTAAGTGTGTGCATGTGTGTGAGTGAGTCTGTGTTGGAGAGTGAAGTGTATGTGCATGTACATGAATGAGTGTATTTGTGAGTAGGTGTATATTAGTGAATGTATGTGTGTGTATGAATATGTATGTATGCGTTTGAGTGTGTGAATGTATACATTTGTTGCATATATGTGTATGTGTGTACATGTGTATACATGCTTTATGTGTGTATGTGTGTGGGAGTATTTGTTTATGTGGTATAAGTGTGTGAATGTGTATGCATTAGGCACACATGCCATGATACACATGTGGTGGTCAGTGGACAACTTTGGGAGGTCAGTTTTCTTTTTCCATCTTTACATGGGTTTGAATGATGGAACTCAGGCCACCAGGCTTGGGAGCCAAGCACCTTTACCTGCTGAGCCATCTCACAGATAGCAGCAGCAATCTTTCATGAGCTCTTCCATCCAGTAAAGAAGGCAACCCGCAGACCGTGTGAACCTAAATATCTCTGCGGCCATTTTCAGATGAATGGTTTTATAGTACGGAGTTGGTAGCCAGGCTTCAGTCCCAGAACTGCTCTGATTGCAGCACTGACACCAAGTTTTTCATCCTTGGTGCTTCCAGTCTTTGCGATACGATTGCCCAGACACACTCTCTCACGAAGACTTGAAGTCTGTGTCTCTAGCCTCTGAGCCTTGATTCACCTTCTATGCAGGCTTATTATAGCAGTGCTTAACAGAATACCACTGACCTGGTGCCTTGCAGGACAGCTTTTGCAGGCTTTGGCCTCAGTATGACAGCTCTGACTGGCTGCTAGACAACATGTCTCTCTTAGCTGCTTATGTGACCTTTGCTTAGCTCAGAGGGAGACCAGTCCTGTTGCATGTATGATAGTCATGCCCTAATGACCTTGTTTAATATTAATTGCCTATTTAAAGGCCCTATCTCCAAATACAGTCACATAGAAGGTTAGAGTATCAACATAAAATGGCAGGGGATACAATTTGTGTGTAACGCCCTGGAAATTATTCAGGCCATGAGAATGCAGTGGAGGTGACAGGCGTCACTTGCAAGCCCAGACCTGACAAGCACGCTAAGCACCTTCTACCTGTGCTCTTTACTGCACTCACTAGACATGAACTAACCTGTTGACATCCGACAAGAGGATTAAGTGAATTGCTATCCAGTCATAAGATTTTGCTGCTGCCCACAGCTAGCCAATCACAAGACACATATGGCAATGCCTGAACAGACAGCCAGTCACAAAATATAAAGTCAGCCAAGGTCAGGCATGCAGGATTTTGTTCCAGCCAATGGTCAGCCAATCATCGGATACTTGAGGCTTTCCTCCAGATTACCAGAATGTGCTTGTTCACTCCCACCAGTGAGAAATAACAAAATCTTATTGTTTTTAAATCTTATTTTACGTGTATGGGTATTTTGTTTGCATGTATGCCTGTATGCCTGTATACCACGTGGGTGTCTGAAGCTCACTGTTGCCAGAAATGTGCACTGGAATTCTTGGGACTGGAGTTAGAGACTGTTGTGGGCTGCCACATGGATGCTGGGAATGTAACCAAGGTCCTCTGGAAGAGCAGGCAGCATTCGTAAACACCGAGCCATCTCTCGAGCCCCTAAGTCTTATTGTTTTAAACCGTTGAGCACTTGGGGGTCTTTGTCACTTAGGAATATATAACTGATACAAACCTCGTAGGGGCTGGTGGGACGGCTCTGCTGATAAAGATTGTTGCCGCAGAATCTGAAGTGGAACCCTGGGTCCCACATGGTAGAAAAACTGACTTCTGTAAATTGTCCCCTGACTTCACAGGATGCATGCACAGGTGACTTCTCTTGGAAAGTAAATAATTAAATGTGATGAAAAGGAAAACTACTTAGCAATTATCTTTGTAAGGACTGTTTGGGCCCGCACTTTGCAAAGGGAGGAGGTCCGTTTCCTGTAGCTCTGGCAGCCTTCCTGTGGCTCCCAGTCATTTCATGTGAGGGGAAGGAAATGGAGCTACATTCTCACCAGCCTGCCTTAGAGCCCTCTTGGGGAGAGGCTGTTTTTATTTGGAAATAGACAGTAAAAACCTGCTTCTCTGATATAATTAGAACTGGTAGTTAGTTGGTAAATCTTGCAGAAGAATCGGAGTTCTCTCTTAGCCTTGAGCTCTCTGCCTTCTCTGGAGAGCAGGCAGGGTGTTTCGTAGAGGGACGCTGGGGACGGGTTGGGTGTTGTTGGGTAAGGTGGACTTAGCAAGGTTTGGCTGGAGCCCTGTTTCTTCAGCGGAGGTCTTCAGTTTAGGAAAGAAGCACTTTGGAGGATATCCTAAGAACAAGCTTTTAGTATATAAATGGAATTTTAAAGCATTGTTAAAGAAATTTGTCAATGCAGAAGGCTTTATTGTAGTTTTCCAAACAAACAAAAAGGCAAAAAAAATTGACCCATCATCTGGGAATTTGATGAAATTAGCAGTTTCAGCCTCCTACCGCCAGAACACCCACCCGGCTATATCCCAACTCCATCCATGTCTGACAAAGATCAGGTACCCACCTGCTGGTGGTTGAATGTTTAAAATGAACTTGGAACGTTGGGTCAAAGCATGGTCAAAATTAATCACTTTAAATCTGGCTGCAGAGGGTCTTTGAGGAAGAAAATGATCATGTGACCAAATAGCCCAAGACACATCTCTTGAGTTAAGAGAGAGGAGAGAGGGCAAGGCACAAGCAGGGAATGGGTGATAAAGATGGGCCAGCAGAAGAGCCAAGTGGCAACCAGGGAGCTCTAGCCTGGATGGAGCATTTAAGTAAGTCAGTGGACAGAGGAAGAGAGACAGAGGGATAGAGGGATGCAGAGACAGAGAAAAATGGAGAGAGAATGAGAGGGGCTGAGTGAGAAGTGTCGTTGTCTGGTAAAGAGACTGATGGTGTTTTCAGACCACAAGGGGCTTCAGTGCTAGGGTTCTGGCTGAATTTGTGCTTCAAGAGTTCTCCGCATTGTGCCAAATATTCAGCAAGTGTCTGATACCCACTTAGTTCAGGTGAAGCCTGGGGGTTCAGTGCAAAGCTGAACAGAGCGTGAGCTGAGCCACAGACTCATGGTCCCAGCTGAACTGTGGGACTCTGAGCTGGAAAGGATCAGGTGACTGAGATACCTCCTCATCTCAAGGATCTTGAGAAATGGGAAGGGATGCAGAACTTCTCAGTGGCATATGGGGTGTGTCTTTGCCAATCTCATCTGAATTTCAAGAGTGGGTGGCAAAGGGAATCTGGTGCCAGGATGGCATGTGCTTCGGTTTAGATATAAAGAAGGCAGAACCTTTGGGAGACTGGAAAGTGGGTGAACACTCAATGTCAGGAAATAAACACATTTTTTTTTCTTTTTGAGGAAGGTTGCTTCAACAAAACTTTCATCATGGTCCCTTGCTTCTCACTAGTGTAATTCAGTAAGGTGCAAGGAGATGCTTTTTAGACTTCTCTGTTTTTTATTTAGACTCAAACCCCACTCTGTAGCTTAAAGTATATGTTTGAAAGAGCTGTGCAGATTTCTCCTAATGGCCAGAACTAGTGAGCGTGGCAGCTTTGACTGGTCAGGTTCACACACCTGTCATCGACTCCTGTCACTCTCACGCTGAGGTCTGGACAAGAGGAATTGCCCAGGAAAGTATTCCTCAGCACATCTTTTAAGCTACCAGACTCCTTAAGTGTAATACTTTCTGTGTTCAAATTTTCCTCGTTGGTCCATGAGTGTCACTCAGCTTCTCTCAGTGTGCACTTGAGATTCAGTGTAATGATGTCACCCAGGTACCCTTGTGTGGGGTAGATGAAAGGTGAGGTTTGTTTTTCTTTTTGGTACCATGAAGTAAGTTCTGTCATCAAAGGACCACCTTGTCAAGGTCTGAGGCATGGGGTTGGACTAGAATGAGAGTCTGGGGTGAAAGCTAGGTTGTACTCCAGTGTCCCATTTCCAGTGTGTCTTTGTTAGAATACATGATGACCTATTTTCCAGTGTTTTCTGATTAAGAAAGGCAGGCCATCTTGATGGATCCAAGGCTACTACCTCTGCCCCAGCCCTGGTTGTTGGAAATAGACCTTTAAGGTGGAGTCCCGGGTACCTGAAAGAGAATTCTAAGCTTCTGGTTATGGGCTGGTAGCAATATTCTCTGTTTCTGGGTTCTTCATGCTAAGGTTCCAGTATTGATCTCCCTGCTTTTTCATTTTTCCTGTTATTAGTGACTATCTAACACCGTTAGGATTTAGCTTCTTTATCTGTAAGTGGTAATTAAACAAGTAGTTGCCTTTCTTTAAAAAATAAAATAGTACAGCTAACTTTCTACCCTAGAGATTCTGATTTAATTGGTTTGGGCTGCACCATGAACACTGGAATAAAAAGAAACAAACTTTCCCCCAAGCAATTCTGACGTGTGCCAGTAGGGAAACAAGAGAGAATATGAAGAAAGACGGGAGAGAGAGGGAGTGTATCACCCATTAACTGTATGCCTTTTGAAGAATGTCATTAACCTTTTCTCATTCTGCAAAATGGGAACAATAGACGTACTGAACAGATATCTTAGTTCATTTCCTATCACTTCAACAAAATACCCAACACCCAAGGTGATGTTGTTTATGAAAAATAGAGGCAAATTGCATCAGGATTTAGGGACTGTGAAGTTAAGAGGATTGTCATGGTCTGTGCCTAGCATCTGTTGAGGGCTTCTTCCTGCTGACCAGAATGTGGCAGATAGGATCTCATTGAAAGATTTAGCAAGCTGCTGGCTCCATGAGTGTGTAGCCTTGATGACCTGGTCACCTCTGAAAAGTCCCACTTCCAGTATATCTGTATGACTCTGGGGAAGTAATTTCCAACACATGGTTTCTCTAGACAGACACTGAATTCCTAGTAACACAACTCCTGTGATTGCTATGCGCCTGTGTTCATAGAACTTAAGACAATATGCAAGACTAATTAAATGTTTATTAGGAATATAATTAGAATTACTAGAAATAGGCCATACCCTTAACTGTTGAGGCATAAAATGAAATTTCTGTCCTTTTATTTATATATGTGTGTATGTGTGTACATGTTCATGTGCTTGGGCACACACATGCATGTAGAGGACAGAGGTCAACGTTAGGGGTCTTCCTCAATCATGCTCTAACTTACTTTTTGAGGCAGAGTCTCTCACTGAACATCACTAATTAGGATAGAATGACTGACCAGCAAGACCTGTCTCTGCTTTCTCAGCATTGGGGTCACAGGTACATACTACCACACCTGGCTTTTTATATAGGTGCTTGGAGTTGAACTCAGGTCCCCACACTTGCACAGAGAGCACTTTGTATCAAACCACTTCTATAGCACCTGCTATTTTATTTCAAAGCATGCCGCTAAAGTAAAGCATATACCTATGAATGTTATTAGATTTAGGGGTAGCTCTTGATGACTGTTCAGGCATGGGGCCATGCCCAGGTCAGAACGGGGAGTGTCAAAGCCCAGGTATCTCTCATGGTCCTTACTGGTCATCACTTCCTTCAAAGACTCTTGTCATTTTACTCACGCCACCATCTATTAGTTCCACCCCACCTCCACCCCGTACTGGATTTTTTTGGAATAAATAAAGCTATAAAGCTTGTATACCTTAGGTTCTGATGTATCCATGGAACTCACCTACCATGTTTTGTGGAGTAGAAGCTTGCTATTCTAATTTCTGTGTAACGTTCCATCCCACAACTCTGCCATATGTTGATTTATTATACTGTTGGATAATTGGGTAGGTTCCAGTTTTGGGCAATTGTGAAAAATGCATTTGTAAATATTCTTATACAGGCTTTAAAAATATTTCCTAAAGTAAAGTCTATTTTGATTTACATTATCATAGCTATGTTGGCTTCACCACTTTTTGTTTGTCATTTATTGTTTACTGTGATTTTATAATTAGGAAGGTCTGGGGCTAGGGAGAAGGCTCTGTGTCTAAGTGCTCATCGTGCAAATATGAGGACTGCAGCTTAGATGCCCAGAACCCACAAGAATCATGGGCAGCATGCCTGTAATTCCAGACTCTGAGGGACGAAGAAGGGCACCGAGAGAAAGCACTGGTGATCCCAACAGGCTCTGTGTTTGGGTGAGAGACCCTGCCTCAGCTCCTGAGGAGGAAGAAAGATCAAGGATAATTCCCAACATCAATCTCAGGCTCCACACCATGGATAGGCACCCACATTGGTATGTATCAACACGTGTACCCACAGACATGCAAACACACACACGTATACACACACACACATGCACACACCCCCAAAAGTGCACACATCAAATGTGAAAGGAATAAAAATCTGTATGTGCTTCATAAACAGAACATATTTGATTATTTTTATCCTCAAAGATATCCTTTAATTAGATTAACTTAATCCATTGCCATTTAATGTTAATTACTAAAATATTTATGTTAAAATGTATAATTATATTTTTGCTTATTTTTTCTGGATTTTAGGTTAATCAATTGTATTTGATTTTTATTTTGCCAAATTTAGAGGTTACTAGTATACATTTTCTTGTTTTTCTTTTAAAGTAGCTATTATAATGTGCCACATTAACTTAAAACCTGCTATATGTGTTTCTACTTTTTAAAAATTTCAAGAAGAGTTAGAATTTAGTAGCAGTTTATTGTTATTTAACATATTAGATTTCCTATGTATCATTGCTATACACTTTTATCCTAAAGATATAATAAACAGTTTGTCCTAAATAGCTTTAATTATCAAATTGGCACAGCCTAGAATCACTGAGAAAGGAATCTCAGATGAGAGATTCTCTGATAAGGTTTCCTCTGGCTTGTTTGTGGGGGAGTGTCTTGATTGTTAGTTGATGAAGTAGGGTCCATCCCACTTTGGGCACACCATTCCCCAAGCAGATGGTCCTGGGATGTATAAGAAAACCAGCTGAACATAAGCCAGTGAGCTAGCAACCCAGCAAGCAGTGTTCTCTCATGGTTTCTGCTTCAAATTCTTGCTTAAGTGCCTGCCTGGACTTCCCTTTGTGATGGACAGTAAACTGTAAGCTTAACCCTTTCCTCCCTAACTTGCTTTTGGTTGTAGTTCATCACAGCAGCAGAATACATAATAGTATAAGATACAACACCAAATATTCCAGTGTCAATATTCATCTAGAGGCACATGCTCACTTATCATTGTTTAAGTTAGTGATGTTTCTGTTGTGTGATAGACGCCATGACCAGAGAAATTTAAGGAAGAAGAAAAGGTTTATTTTAGCTGTGGCTCTAGGGGGGAAAAAGTTCATCATGGTAGAGGTTGTGGCATCAGGCAGGCACGGTGAGCAGGAAGCTGCAGAGAGAGAGAGAGAGAGAGAGAGAGAGAGAGAGAGAGAGAGAGAGAGAGAGAGAGAGAGAGAGAGAAAACATGGCAAGGCTACAAACTCCTAAAGCCCCAGTGATATACTTCCTCCAGCATGTCTGCACATCCTAAAGGTCTTACAACCTCCCGAAATAGCACCAACAAATGGGGACCAAGTGTTCCCAAGAACCTGTGTGGGACATTTTTTCATTCAAACTACTGGGTCACAGTCCTTTCTAGGACCCAGTCTCTGGGGCTTCTTCTATGTAAAGAATCTCTTTAATTTCTCCCCTAGCATCAGTCTACTGTAATTAAATCTTTGAGGTTTTTGTTACCTAAAGCTCTATTTATTCAACCTTCACTTCTGTGTTGTGTACAGAACTTGAGGCTGCTGGTTATTTTCTGTCAATATTTCAAAGTGTTATTTCATTGTCTTTTGGGTGTGATCATTAAACCAGAGAGATGTGCTATTATTTTTACTGATGCGCCTTGGAAGGTAATATTTGTATCTTGTCTGTCTGGATGCACTTTGGAGTATCCCATTTGTCTTTGCATTCCAGCAATGTGCCTAGATATATGCTTTGCACTCATCCCTTCGTCTCTTCATTGTAGAGCTTCTTAAGTACATGTGCCAATAGTGTATCAATCGGGGAAATTTTTCTATCTTATTTCCCCAAGCATTTCTTTTCTACCCGTTCAGTTCTCCTCAGTTTTAATTATACCTGGCCACTATGTCCCTCTAACTGCATTCTCAGACGCTTGCCCCTGCCCCGTATTCATTCTGCTCACCTACCTCCATGATACTTTCCACCTTATCCCCTGTTAAGATTATCACTGAATTATAAATTTGAGTTGCTGCAATTTTCAGTTTTAGAATTTCTGTTTGCTTGTGTTTTCTCTTGAAACTTCTCATTCTCCATCTTTTTCTGTTTTCTTCAAACAATGACAATAGATCTTTTAAACTGAAATCCTTGTGTGATAACTCAGTCATAGAATCATCCCTAGGCAGTTTCTATTGTTCTTGTTTTCTTCCAGTGTTTAGTCATCACGCTATCTCTTTAAAAAGATATCATCGTCATCAATATCATCATCATCATCATCTGTGTGTGTGTGTGTGTGTGTTCATGCATGCATGCATTCAAGTGCAGGTTTCTACACTTCTTCAAGGCCAGAAGAAGGCAATGGATTAAACTAAAGTTAAAGACAGTTGTCAGCTACCTGATATGGACATTGGGAACTAAACTCTGGTTCTCTACAAGAGGAATATATGCTCTTAACCACTTAGCCATCTCTCCATTCTGTTTCTAAGGAGGCCTGTTTAGTAATATATTAGTCAGGGTTCTCTAATATATATTAATATGCATACACACATATATATGCAGTTGGACTAGTTGAACCATAACCCATAGATAAGTTTGTATACATAAATATCATGTATGAATATGTATATGTACGTATAAATATATTTACACATACACATATGTGTGTAAACGTATGTATATATATGTTTATACACATAAAACTAAGCACACACATATATTTGTATGTACCCATAAATGTATATACACATGTATTCATGTATATAATATATATTTATTTACAAGTAGATATATATTTATAGGTTATGATTCAACTAGTCAAACAATGGCTGTCTCCTAATAGAAAGTTCAGGAATCTACTAGTACTTGTTCAGTCCACAAGGCTGGGTGTTGCACTGGTCTTCAGTATACAGTGGAATCCCAAAGGAGTAGGCTCTAATGCCAGTAAAGGAATGCATTTGCCAGTGAGAGTGAGAGCAAGCAGGCAATGAGCAAGTGCTTCCTTCTTCCATGTCCTTACATAGGCTGCCAGCAGAAGGTGTGGTCCAGATTCAAGGTGGATCTTCCCACCTCAAAAAGATCCAGACTTAGTGTGAGTCTTCTCACTGCAAATGATGTAATCAAGAAAAATCCCTTACAGTTATACCCACACACTTGGCTTTAGATAATTCCAAAGTCATCAAGTTGACAACCACTAATAGCCATGACAAGCCTGGTCAGTATTTTTAATTTTTTTTTTTTGGTAGGAGACTCTGCACAATGCTATTTTCCTCTACAAGTGTTTTAACTTTACTTTCTGGTGGAGAGGAATAGCAGAGGTCATCACACCTTAGAGGAGGCAGGTTCTGGATTTTGCACGATTTGGCTCTATCTCTTGCTTGATTACTCTCCTAAACTGCTACTGCTGATCCACAGGCAATATCCAGAGGCAACATCAACTCCAAGCCTGCACTCCTTGCCCCTATTCAAAGTAGGTTGCCATTTGCATCCTTGGGGATGTAATTTTTGTCTCCGCAACTCTGGATTTTTTTTCCAGCTTCTTAGAATTGTCTTCCTGAGCTCCCAGCTCTTTCTCTCCCTCTCCCCGCTTTCTCTGTATGTGTGTGTGTGTGTGTGTGTGTGTGTGTGCGTGCGCGCGTGTGCGCACACCCTGAGGTTCGCAATATTTTAGTAAAAAATGTGTGTGGAGTCTTTGGCTTAATTTTCAGAAATTCTCTTTTATCTCCAAGATTTTGGACTGTGGCGTTCAGGATGCCTCTGTACCTGAGCCTACATCTAGGACAATCCAGCTGTGTGTGAGAGCTATAAGGGTCTAAGGTGGTTGCCCCAAGTGGCCTGCATTACCAACTAGAAAACACAGCAAGGGGAAAGGGCTCACCCCAATGTTGTTCTCGTCTCTTGTGACCCTACTTCATCAACTTGACTGCTTTGGTTTATCCTTCAGTGACTCCAAGCAGCACTGAATTTTTTTACTAAGATTCTGTAGCTATTATTGGCAGAAGATTAAGTGTGATACAAGTGAGCCACTGTCCTAGTTAAAAGTAGGAGTTGGGTCATATTCCTTGATTATCTAAATTAAATATCTCGCAAACCTCATCCTGTGAGAATGTCTTATATCCTACCCAGAGCCACGTCTCGTGGCAATTCCAGTAACACAGAGGTGCTTATACTCTTCACCGAAGCTGTTGCTGTGTGTGTGTGTGGGGGGGAGGATTAAGAATTAGCACAAAGTCTTTTCCTGTTGCCCGAGAGCGCTGCTGGTTTGGCTGTGGTGGTAGCTAAGCTCATATTATCAGTCTTGAAGGACAGGTTCTCCAGCTGGTGTAGTCCTTACACTTTTGCATAAATTCAGCAATGGCCTGGCATTATACTGCTGTAGAACTCGGATGACTCCATTTGTCTTCTCACTTGAATCACCTCTTGTCTCCATAGCTGGCCTTTCCTGGTACAGGCTCTAGGATTTTATGGTTTATGTGTATAGAATGCCGTGCAGCCGTGCACACACACCACACTCTTACTCAACCCCCCCACCATTATTTTACCAATAGAAACTCTAGTATCCAAACGGATGCACTAATTAGCTTTCTAACACGATACCAAAATACCCAAGCAAATAAACTTAAGGGACAAAATGTTTTGGCCCTCATATTTAGATGGTTCAGTCCATGATGTTTGGTCCCTCTGCTGTGGCCTGGTGGCAAGGCAGGACATCATATCAGACAGCACATGGGGGTGTGGTTAAGGAATAGAGAGCACACTAAAGAGGGTTCAGATGGGTGAAGCCTGCACAGGTTTACTCTCTAGTCCAGTGACCTGCTTTCTCCAAGGAGGCTCCACTTCCTGGTGAAAATTCCATTCATGGCACCATCAGGATACAGTCACCCCTCAATGGTGCCACCAGCTACAGAAAAGCTTTTAACATACAAGATTTAATTAGGGGGTGCTTCATGTCTACACTGTCAATGTCTCCAGATTGAGTTCCCAGCTGCACAGTGCCCTGGCTCTACAGAAGCCTCAGTAGTCTCTCAGGCCCAAGGGTCATTTCTCTGACTCTCCTGGGGTAATTCCACAGAAACACTCCAACTTAATACATACCTAGGTAAGCTGCTCATTATATTCTTTTATTTTAAGGGAATAGACAATCATTCTGTTCAGCATATTCTAACATAGATATATTGGAAAAAATATATAGACATACATATATATATAATATATGCCTGTTATATATAATAATGTACTATGTGTATATTATTATGTACTATATGTATATATTGTTTTGTTTTGTTGTGGTGGTTTTGAGATAAGTTCTCACTAAGCTCTGGCTGTCCTAGGATTCACTATGTAGACCAAACCTTGCACTCACAGAGGTATGCCTACCTATGTCTCCTAAGTGCTGCTGTTAAAGGTATGCACCATTACACCCAGCATGCATACATATATACACACACATGCACACACATATGTTGCATCTTTATCTCTGTACTGGCTAGTTTTATGTCATCTTGACACAAGCCAGAGTCATGAGAGAGGAAGGCGCTTCAGTTGAGAAAATATCTCCATAAGATCAGGCTGTGGCAGGCCCGTAGGGCATTTTCTTAATTAATAATTGATGAGGGAGGGCCCAGTCCATTGTGGGTGGTGCCGTCCCTGGGCTGGTGATCCTGGGGTCCTGTAACAAAGCAGAGTGAGCCAGACTTGAGGAGCAAAACAGTAAACAGCACCCTCTATGGTCTCTGCATCAGCCTCTGCCTCCAGGGTCCTGCCCTAATTGAGTTCCTGTCCTGACTTCCTTTGATAATGAACTGTGACGTGGAAATGTGGAAATGTAAGCTAAATAAACCCTTTCCTCTCCAAGTTGCTTTGGTCATGGTGCTTCATTTCAGCATTGGTGTCCCTAACTAAGACAATATCTGGCATATTTATCTATCTCTCTATATATCTTATATACCTCATGTTTGTGTCATATTTTACAATATTACCTTACTTTTTGTTAACTCTCATTTTCATTCTGTCCCCCACTGGAAAAGCAAGAGTGTGTGTTTCTCCCTCAATGCTCATGGTTGTCTGACTGTGCAGAGCATGTGACTCTGCCGCCCATCCCACTGGAGATCCTGGAACTCCAGGGTTAGGAATAAACTCAAGAAGCGGTGTCATCTAATGGATGAGAACACCAGATTTTAAAGTCAAGAACTATTTGGACTGATTCTGCAGGCACACATACCTCTGAGGATTGGTCACCTTGGATTGAATTGCCGAAGACCTGACCTCATTCTCCACGCAATGAGGATGGTTCACGACCCTCTCCGCACTTCTGAGAGCACCCAATATCCAGGGTTGGAAGTAGGAAGTTGGTGGGAGACTCTGAGAGGAAAAGAAATAACCACATCCATGTTCCTCTGCAGAGAATTCATTTGTAGACATAAGAAAAGGCCACTGAAAAGGCTTAGAGCTCAGCTGGAGGACCTCCACCCTGGCTGTGACTACGAAGCAGCAGAGTGACAGGGTGACATTGTTGTCTCTGAGCCTTTGTTTACCCACGTGTAACATTGCCATGATAGTACATGCTTCAAATGACTGCTGTACATTTAAAAGTAAAATAAAATACAGCAGCGTGTTCTATAAACCCTAGATTACAGAGTAGATATAAAATGTCATCCGCGAGTCTCCCCTGCATCTGAGCCTCAGGGGGAAGGAAGCCAATCTTGGTTCTAAGGCCTCGAGTTTCTATTTTTGGCACCATAGTGTAACGTCACAGCAAATCTTACCAGGATTTAAGGAAATAAAGCAAAACTCTTGATGTTCATAACTTTGTATTTTGTTAGATTTCATATTTCAAGGTGCCTTTGTGTGTGTGTGTGTGAGTGTGTGTGTTTGGGGATATCTTCAGGTGCTCATAATGGATGTGATGTTTTTCTGTGTTTTGTTTTCTTACCCCTGAAAACACCAACATTGACAGCTATTGCGGGTCTGGAATGAGGGTGGGGATTTGGCAGACCCCCGTAAAGCCGTGTGAGAAATACAACGGCAGCAGTACTCAGCCGCTCCCACACGACGGAAGCTGCTCTGTCATCCTCTGGGCTCTCTGGAAGGTTCCGTGATCCTAGTTTTAAAGACAAGCAAACTGAGACATCAAGAGGTCGAGTCTCCCGGACGATCACTAGCCCATGGTGAGAGACTGTGTCCTTAAAGACACTTGGATTCCTTCAGAGTGTGTGTCTGAGAGGCAGGACAGCTTGAGTTGATCAAACAGAGGCATCCACTATCAGGCATCTGGGAGCTCAGAGGACCCACTGGCCAGCAAGCACACAGTGCTGGCCTTGTTTGTTTTAAAACAGGATCTTTCTATTTAGCCTGGGCTGACCTCAACTTGAGATTCTCCTGCCTCAGCATCCAGAGTACTGGGAAGATAGGTGAGCACTATTATGTACATACCAAGTACTGCTTGTCTTAGGTGGGCCTGAAAGAGGAGATTAGGAACTGGAAACCTGCCTGACTGTGGTGGCACACGCCCTTAATCCCAGCACTCAGAAGGCAGAGGCAGAGGCAGGTGGATCTCTGTGTGTTTGAAGCCAGCCTGGTCTACAGAGTGAGTTTCAGGATAGCCAGGGCAGTTACACAGAGAAATCTTGTCTCAAAAAAAAAAATCAAAAACAACAACAACAAAAATAATTCAACCTGGTTACACATGTCTCTCCCTTACTCTGCAAACACCCTTCCTTCATTTCTGTATCCATGTGTTGGAATATGGCTGGTTCACAACAAGAGATTATGTTGTTAGCACTTCCGACTCTCGGGGAGAGAGAATCTTGGTTGGTGAACTTATGTGTCTTTACATTGTCAATCACCTTGGTGTAGGAATGAAAGACAGCGCTGCAGTTTAAGTATTGTGCCTGGAGGCCTTCCCCTGTGTGGGAGCAAGGGCTAGGCCAGGAGAAAGGGACAGTACTGCATTGGTTGACATACAACCCCTACACATACACCACACACAAATCTGATAGGACTTTAGTGGCAAAAATGTGAAATCATTGGCTTACTGTGCACAGTTTTGTGAATTTTTGTGCACATGCAGATCTATCTCAGCACCACAGTTGGGATTCATGTCTAGGCTCCTGAAGCAAGTCTTTCTCTGTCTGTCAACCAGCTCCCCAATCATGACATGGAGAGTCATTATGAATTCTGAAAGCTTGGTCAATAGCCTACCTTGTTTCTAACTAGCTCTTACAACTTAAATTAACCCATATCTTTCAATCTATGTTCTTTTACATAGCTCGGTTACCTTTATTTTGTAATGCCCATGCTGTTTGCTCTGCATCCTAGCATTGCCACCAACTTCCTAGCATCCTCTTTGCCTGGAAATCTGGCTTATCTATTGGCCATTCAGCTCTTTATTAACCCAGAGTGGCACCTCTTCATAGTATACCTTACGATTGTTCCACAGCAGACTTACACTTTCTTTGTAATCATGCTCTGTAGCTTCTAACTCCCAGGGACCATGGGTTTGTTCCTCACAGTTGTAGTGGGGCTTTATTGGCTGGCTCCTGAACCCCCAGTAGTATATCTTCTTGGAGAACTTTTTGTTTGTCCAATGCAAGTTTGAAATTTTCTCATGGTTTAACACTGGTATCAGTGAACTCTTACATGTTGCATTTGGTACTACCCTGTTGCTCTGACAAAATACCCAGAAGAAACAATGTATGGGATAAAAGATTTAGTTTTTTGTTTGTTTGTCTTGGTTTTGGTTTTGGATTTTTTTTTTCACTCCACCCATCATAGTGAGGAAGACATGGCAGAGTTCACAGCTGTTGGAGTATGTGGTGCAGGTTCATCACATCACAGGGGATCTGGAAGTAGAGTAACAAAGGTAAGATGGAACCTCCAAAGTCCCCTAGTGACAATAATCATGCAGGCCCCACTTCTTAAGACTCCACAGCCATCAAAATAACACCACCACCTCGGTAACAAACACTAGAAACAAGAGGCTGTGAAGGATATTTTGGATTTAAGGCACTATACATGTGCTCCCCAAGTATCAGTTCATAAAATGTCCTGTGACTGAACCATCCTTACATGACATATAATATGGTTAATATTTAACTATCCTCACATTATCTCTAATACACGAGTATGATTTAATTTTCCTCACACCATATATAATATGGAGTCATGATTGAACCATCCGTACTCATATAATCAATACTAGCTGCTTATGTGAATACAAAACACTCCTCCAATCACTCAGTATTTACCTTGTATCAACCACAGGCCTGATAATATTCAAAGGAACTTATATTGTAGAGGAACCAGAGTCTGACTTAAAAATAATGCACAGCAAATGTCATGTGTACCATATCAGAGCTCAAACTTCCATGATGCTATTCCGTTGCCCATGGATGTCTTCTCTGTCACTCTCTCCAGGGCCTCAGTTCTTAACATCATGTCTATTCCTTCCTGAATGGAAATGGTCCTCCACTCTATCGCATGGCTTATGATAAAGAAAAATTATTCCAAACCTGGTTTCTGATAGAAACTTTTTCCGTGATGCAATTCACAACCTTTTACTAGAGAGGAAATTAAGATTTGTGATAAAATGCTTAAGCAGTTTTACATTAAACTTTAATAAGATTAAGAAAGACCTACTCTGGGAAGCTCCCTACCCACCCACTTGTCTGCCTGCCAGTCAAGAGTCTCATGATCTCCTTAAACAGATGTTCAATTTACATGTGTCCTGTCCATCAAGGATTATCCCACATCCCTTCTTACCTACAAATGACCCTTCCAAGGTCAGTTATTCCCCTGATACAATTTGAAGTGAAGCGTTAACCCATGTTCATGATAAAGTCACCTGGGACCACGCTTTTGGTTTTTAGATTCTGTTGCTCACTCTTAAAGTTTTAGTAAAAGAGAAAGAGATGCCATACACTTTATAGTTATTAAGATTGTTGCAATATGGGAAAATTGGGAGGGGATAGGTGAGATTTATTTATGTTAGTCTTGTGCTGTGTGTCTGTGTGCGTGCAGGTGTGTGGGGGATGCGTAAGCACGTGGGTAGGTTGTGAAGGTTACAGTTCAGTGTCAGGTGTTATTCATAATAGCCTCACCATATTCTTCTACTATTTATTTTATTTTTAATTATTTTTATTTGCACGTGTTGGGGGAAGTTATGAATGTGCAGTACCCAAGGAAGCCAGAGGCTTCAGTTCCCTTACAGCTAGAGATGAGGTGGTTGTGAGTTGCCTGATCTGGGTGCTGAGAATTGAACTCTGCTCCTCTGCAAGAGAAGCAAATAACTCAGTTAATCATTTATCCAGCCCCCACACATTACTTTTTTGAGGCATGGTCTCTTATTAAGTTGTAGTTTACCAGTTTGTCTTCCATTGCTGGCAAGAAAGCTCTGGGGAGACACCTGTCCCGATGTCCCCAGAGTGTATAGGCCACCTGGCTTTTCCTGGGTGTTAGGCATCCAGGATCCCATCCTTCACACACTTTGCTAACTGGACCACATTCTCAGCCACTTTTTTGTAAGTGAAGACTACAATTTAGTTTCCTAGCCACCAAGACCCGAATAATCACACAACACTATTAATTACAGCACTGTTTGGCAGATGGCTCAGGCATATTCTTGGCTAGTTCTTACATCTTAAATTAACCAATTTCTATTATTTTACATTTTACCACAAGGCTCGTGGTTTGTTACCTCTTGCTTCTTGGGCAGCTACATGGTGTCTGCCTCCTTCGGCAGCTTCGTGGCATCTCCCTGACTCTGCCTTCTTTCTCACAGCATTCCGTTTAGTTTTCTGTATAGCTCTATTCTGCCCTGCCATAGGCCAAAACAGCTTCTTTATTAACCAATGATAATAAAACATATTCACAGCTTATAGGGGGGAATCCTGCATCACTTCTTTGGGTTACTTCTTGCAAGTCTAGCTGGCTTTCTAATTGCTTCAAGATAAAATAGTTAAAAAGTGCAAAAAGCTAAGCCATCTTTGCTTCTTCTTGTTCTTCATCTTCTGAGCCTCTATGGTAGTCTACCTAACTGCCTAGAGAATAACTAACTTCATGTTCCATTAGGACCCTTCCTCCCATAATTCCTCCCACTCCCTTCCATCTCTATGATGTTTTCTTATATAGTATACCATTGTTAGATACCTATGATACATACTCATTGCTTTGCCTGACTTTAGTGTATGATCCACAAAGAAACTAAGCTGTGTGTTGGGTTTCTTTGTTTTGTCCAAACGTGAAGGTCTCATAAAATTTTGGTCAAATTAAATGAATAGCTTGAATGCCTAAGACCCTTCACATCTGGATTTATAAGGTAATAGCTGAGAAAGGGGAAAGACAAGGGCAAGAGCAGTGCTGTGTTTTTTTGATTAAGAGACCAATGCTTTTCAGTCTGGACCATATGTTGGAGTCACCTGAGTGGTTTATAAGAAATACCAGTGGGAATTTCCACTATCAAGAAAACAAATGTCAACTAACCCTGGTGAAGACACAGGCAAAAGAAAGCTTTATCGACTGCTGGTGGGAGGGTAAGAAAGCATACACACTCTGGAAATCAGCATGGAGGTGTCTCAAAAACCAAAAATAGAGCTACCGTATGGCCCAGCCATACCAACCACTCCTTGGCACATACTACAAGCCAAGACACGTGTACATCGAGAGCCATTGCTGCTCTATTCACAATAGCTAGGAACTGGAATCAGCCTGCACATCATCCACAGGTGAATAGATAATGACAATATGGTAGTATGCATAGTGGAGTTTTATTCAGATGAAAAGAAAAGTAAAATTATGAAAGTTTCTGGGGAAATGGAAAGAACTAGAAAACGTTATTTTTAAGCAAGGTAAACCAGGCTCAAAAAGAAAAACACACTCTGGCTCCCATATATAGATCCTAGCCTGTTCTAATAAATATGCATATCCAGGTGGGAGAAAATATGGGTAAAGGCCGGGAAACTAGCAAGGGGCCCCAAGATACTGGAAAAAATAGACTCAAAGACAGGATATGAGAGAAGAAAAAGGAGTAGAGTAGAAGCAGGGACACCGGGGGTAAAATTATATGGCAAGGAAAGGGAAACAGAGGAAAGAAACAACCAAAATGAAACCTGTATGAAAACCACATATGGAAACCTATTACTTTATAAGGTAATTGAAAAAATAAAATTAAACATAAATGCCAGTGTCCAGGCCCTTGATTTAATGCTTATAAGGTGGAATATGAACATAAGTACTGTCATTAGCTTCTGGGTTTGGTATAGTGTGCAGGCAGATTTGAAGATGACGGGTCTACAACCAACTTTTATACTGTCACCTCAATCTGCTTGAGTAGCTCCCTCCACTAGAAAGTCAGTGACCATGGCAAGGATTTTTACCTAGGAGTTGGGGTTGAGATTGGCAGCTTAAAAAGTTCCTTGGGGACTGCCCTGTGCCATCTTAAAAAGGTTCTCATTTATAGTTTCTACAGCTTGAAAGTTCTGGAACACTGATTTACTCCACAAGCACTGTCTGTCTGTCTAACCATCCATCCATCCATCAATCAATCCATCCATCCATCTATCCATATATCCATCCATCCATCCATCTATCCATATATTCATCCATCCATCCATCCATCCATCCATCCATCCATCCATCCATCCATCCATATATCCATCCATCCATCCATCCATCCATCCATCCTTCTATCCATCTATCCATCCATCCATCCATCCATCCATCCATCCATCCATCCATCCATCCATCCATCCATCCATCCATCCATCTATCAACCCATCTTGCTTTCTTGGACAGTGTCTTATATGCACCTTCAGCTGGCCTTGAACTTATGCACTTATCTGATTCTAGGAAATGAATCATGGCAGGAGTTCTCTGAAGTTAGGATCATCTGGGTTTAAATAATGTCTTTTCTATGTAGTATTCAGTTTCTTCACTTTTGAAATATGATGGCATTTATATCCGTTTGTATTAGCACAATTCTGTTACTATTATAAATGTCACTGGCTGGGTACTTTATACAGAAAAGGGTTTGTCTAGCTCACAGTTCTGAATATAGCATTGTCGAGGGTTTGACTTGAATATCTCATGATAGATGCCATCTTGGTGAGAGAGACTGCATGGGGAGACAGGATGTAGCTGTGAACCAGGCTGATTCAGGTCTCCCTTGAATGAGTGTTGCAGGGGAATTAGGCATTGAGCTAAGAGCTTCATTCTTGCAGGGTAGAGTGAGCTTTGGATTGTGAAGGCTTAGAAGACTGAATCCTCCAAAGACCACGCTCTATAGTCCAGCTGGGTTCCTCTCCTGGGCTGTGAGTGAAACTTCCTGCAGTACATAATTGATTATCACAGGATGTGTATGTTCACCAATTGGCCTCATTAAAAAAAAAACAACTCAATTTATTTTTAATGTGTTTGCTGTGGGAATGTGCATGTCGATTTCTGAGGCCAGCTTTCTGGGTCCTAGGGATGGAGCTGAGGTCACCAGGCTCATGTACAAAGAGCTTTCGCTCATGGAGACATCTTGCCTCCCACTTTTATTTAAAAAAATACATAATTTCTATTTGCATATAGTAGCTATATATAATAATGGGCCTCATTAATTTTATACATGTATATAGTATATTGTGTTTGCACACACCCATTACTCTCTTTTGCCCCCTCCCATACCCACTAATCCTTTTTCTCTTCCCAGCTTGTCCTCCTTCTACTTTATGTCTTTTTTTTGTAACCCCATGGTTTTGATTAGGGCTAATTATAGTAAGTTGGGTGTAGCATACAGGCAACTTACCAGTGGCTACACCAGGAAAGAAAATCTGTCTTGCCCAGCAACCATTACCTGGCTATAAATCCTCAGGGATAGATGGAGCAATGTGTGAATTCTCCACATTCTTTGACTCCTCCTTGCCAAAGGAGAGCTATGCAGAATGTTGCTTCAGATGGCCAGCCTTTCTCATCTGAGCTTTCCTAATCCCCTAGATGGCCGCTAGCTACTAACTCCATTCAGAGGCCACATTGTCCTACCTACTTGCTACCACCAGTCCAAGAGGAGACACACTGTGACATCAGTCTTTGGCACTCGATCCCACAATCAGAATGCTAGCCAGTTCATAAGACAAAGAGCAGGGTGAGAACAGTCTTGAAGGTTGTGAAATAGGTATCCAGTGGGTCCATCTTTTGTCAGCGTGGTAGAGCTCTGAAAGCCTTGCCTTAGGGTTTTCTGTCTGAATGTATTGAGAGTGCTGAAGCACAGAAGATGATTAGCATAAATGCAAGCATTTTTGCATATTGGTAACAAACAAGTTGTCTGGACACCTGTTTTTCTTTAATACATACCAGTTTGCTTCGTTTAATATATACCAGGAAGCTTGGCTCTGCCACTCACTTGGGCATCTTACAGTTTTTGTAGCTGTAAAATGAACACAATGATAATATGTGTTTCAGGAGTTTGTGTATTAAGATGGAGTAAGCACAAAACTAAGATGGAGTACGCACAAAACCATTGACCCACATCTGTCTTACCTGTAAGATATTCTGGGGTAATGGTGGCTTAGAGCTTGTGGGAGTGGTCAACAATGACTTGTCCACCTTGAGGCCCAAGCTACAAGAGGGAGGCCATGCTTGACACTGCCTGGGTAATCAGGAACTAGAAGCTGGATGGCTCAGAGACCTAGGGTAGAATCAAATGCAATGATAGCAAAAAGTCAATGAAATGATTCCTAGCAATATTCTGCTATGCTCATAGATCTGTACCTAGCCCAATTGCCATCAGAGAGGCTTCATCCAGTAACTGATGGGAGCAGGTGCAGAGACCCACAGCCAAACATTAGGCAGACCTCAGGGAATCCAGTGAAGATAGGGATGAAGGATTGTAGGAGCTAGAGGAGTCAAGAACACCAGAACACAGCTCACAGAATTAACTACTCAGAGTTTATGAGTTCACAGAGACTGAAGCAACAATCACAGATCCTGCATGGGTCTGTGCTAGGTCCCCTGTATACATGATAGGGTGTTTAGCTTGGGAATGTTTTGTGGGACTCCTTACAGTGGGAGTAGGGATTGTCTCAGACTCTCTTGCCTGCTCTTGAGACCCGTTTTCTCCTATTGGGTTGCCTCATCCAGCCTTGATATGAGGGTGTGTGCCTAGTCTTATTGACTCTTGCTATGCCATGTGGGGTTGGTGGATATTCCTGTGAGGCCTGCTCTTTTCTGAAGGAAAATGGAGAGGGCAGTAGATTTGGGAGAGAGGGGAAGTGGTGAGGGACTGGGAGGAGTGGAGGGAGGGGAGGCTGTGGACAGGATGTATTATATGAGAGAAGAATAAATAAAAAGATATAAAATATGGAGTGAGCAAATCAATAGAAGTGCTTTGAATAGGCACTCAAGAACCACTAACTAGAACCTGTGCAGTCGTTTAATTATAAATAAAATAGTTTTGTTATATTATTATTAGTTCTTTCAGAGTGGGCGGGGAATTAGGGCTTAGTGAGCTTAAAAGTCCTTTGTACACACTCCTCCTCCAAGTTCACTTTAGCCAGTGGAGCAATGATGCCTAGACAGAAGCACCCAGAGTACTGGACAAAGCCAAGACGACGCCACATGGAGACTGTAGACATCACACGTCCATAATCCTGTTTCTTTGTAATGTATGAAATGTCTCCTCAATACCCATGTTTGAATGCTTGACCCTCAGTTTGTGCCTTTATTTTGAGAGGGTTTGTACTCTTCAGAGGCAGAGTGTAGCTGGAGGAGCCACACCACAGGTGAGATAAACTTGAGGGCAATAATCTGGCCTCCTTCCAGCCCCAAGCTCTGTTTCCTGTCTGTGGCTGTAATGTGACTTACCACCAGCTCCCGCCTCTACAGGACCAAACTTCCTAGCTGCCAATCATTACCACCACGATGGATCGGTATTTCCCCCAACTGTGGCTCACGTATAACCTCTCTCCCTTAAGTAGCTTCTGTCAGGTGTTTGGTTATTGCTAGGAGAGAAGTAACCCACACATCATGAGGACAGCTCACAGGCTTATCTCAGCTTCCTAATGGGCCTCTGGGTCCCCATGTTGATGGTTCTTGGAGGGTCCTTTTTCTCTAGCACATCAGATGACTGAAGTGTCTGTTGGTTTTGCGTTCCCTCAATGGTCAAGTGTTGCTGGCTTTCCCTCCACCTACCCTTTTCTGTTTTCACTAAATAATTCATGAGTCTCTGCTCCTTTTTGCTCTGTCCAACTTGTTTTTCATGTTGGTCCCAGGAAGACTTTGCTAAACTGTCAAATATAGCACCCATGACAAACCCTGACTTCGTGCCAGCACACATGTCCTAGAACTACAAAGATGTTCATGGAAGGAAGGACAAAGGCCTCTTAAGTTTCCAGAGACTTCCTGGGCTTCTATACTTTCCAAGCTCAAACCACAGCACTTTCCCTCTCACGCCTGACTCAGACTAATAACGTGTCATGTTCTCTACCTTGGACGTCTTTACTGCCTCCATGCTGCTTGTTGGCTAGTTCTCACTCATTAGTGTTCTGCTCAAATATGACCTGTTCCTCAGATTAGGGAAGGTTCCTTTTTATTTCTTACAGAGTGCTTCTTACTCTCCTTGGAAGTATTTTTCATGATTTTAAATCAATACGTGTGTCTCCATGTGTGCACACTGTGTGTGCATGCATGTGCATGGGGATAGCAGAAGTCAACCTTGGGCGTTGTGTCTTAGGAGCCATCCACCTTGTTTTCTGAGATGGGTCTCTCTTTGGCCTTGACAGTTTGACCAGAGAGCCCCAGGGATTCTCATGCTTTTGCCTCCCCAGCTCTGGAGCTCTGGGATTATAAGCAAGAGCTACCCATGCCTTGATTTTTTTTTCAACTTCAATTCTCTTTATTCACTGAGCCATCTCCCCAGCACTATAATTGAGTAGCTAATTGTACAATGCTTTACTCGGTCTCTGCACAGTATATATATTTTGTTTCCTGTTATATATATTTTGGCCTTTGAGCAGAGTATATCTTGTAAAATATTTGTTCAATAAATAAATACATAAGAAGAATACAAAGAGGCCATTATCTGATGGATCTAATTTCTTCTTTTATATAAAAGATATCCAAATGTCTCCATTTTAAGCAGGCTTACTCCCATTTCTGCATGTATTTTGAAGAAAATCTCACCTGTGTGGCCATCATCCCCTGTCTAAACAGAGTGCCATGGCTTCCCCAGCTGAGGTCCTTCCTTGGGCTAAGTTCTCCAATGCAGATATCTTGTCTCAGTACGTGCATAGACCATCTCTAACAAAGTGCTTAAACAGTGGCTGTCTACATCAGAAGGAACTCTAGGAGGAGGCCTTTTTCTAGATGATGAGGGACAGAAGTCTTACTGGAGGTGACTCCATCTTATACCTCAGCTTTGTTTCATCCTTTCCTCTATTTAGGTGTTAAAATTTATTGTTGGAAAGATTTTGGCAGAAGCCTTGGTCTTCAGAATACAGAGGCACCACAGTCCTGCCCAGCTTCCCTCTCCCCAACACTGCAGTCACCCTTCAGTGCTTCATCCCCAAGGGTTGCTTCATCTGTGACGACTAGCAGGGTGCCCAGGTCCTCGTCCTTCCTTCCACGCCTCTAGCTTGGAGTCATCACTCTGGGTGGTGCTCAGCAGAATCAAATCATGATTCTTGGTCATCTTTGGCCAAACTTCAGAGCAGAGACCTACCTAGTAGGCCTGGTGGGATAAGACAGAGACAGAATGGCAAGTTGAGGGACATCATCATCTAACATTTATAAAATTCAAAGTCAAGGGAGAGGGCTGAGAAAGTAGAGAGATGCTTCCTAAAATCTAGACACAGAGTCAATATCTCCTTCCATGCTGAACTTCCTGGTACTTCAAAGGTCACAATGCCACGAGGTTCTGAAATGTCCATTCTGTCAGAGAGGACAGATAAGCTCATTGGTCCACTGCCATTCAGCCTGAGTCACTTCTAGCAAGGCTGTTCTTCTTGGCTGCCAAAGTTCTCTGAGTAGAGGTGAACCTGCCTTCTTGGAGGGAGACAACAGGGTCGGATGGTCACTAGTCCACAGAGGATAAGAATAAATGAAAACAACATACTATTCAAAAGGAGCATTGATGAGGCCCCGAGAACCAAGTGTATTTTATTCATTAGCCTGTGCAGTCTTCAAAAAAAAATTCAGTAAGGTTTATTATCAAACTATTTTATAGAAGGGAAGTTTGAGGTTCAAAATGGTTCAGCACTTTTCCCATAGGCATGTGCATCTGAGAGATGTTGGCACATTTTGGATTCATGCTTGGGGAATTCCAAACCCAAGCTGTTAAATACTATTGTATGCCTTTACTTAGGAAAGAATTATAAAGGCGCCAAGCAATAAATCAACCCCATTTAGTCAAGGGAGGACTATGCTCTGACCTCCTTAATCCCTCCGTTCTAAATACATCTACAGCAGGGAGATAAAAGAGCCCTCTTCCCTGGAGTAATTTCCTGTTCCCTCTCGCTGAAAGAATTGAGCTTGAGGGACGATTTTTCAGCCCTCAGACTTGCAAACCTCTGCAGTTGTTGGTGAATGTTAAATCATAAGCCGAGGGTAGCTTTCTCTGGAATTCCAGGTTGGATTCGTGAGCTATAGAAAGGAGCAAAAATAAACTGCGTCCCTGCTGAACTGATTACTGAAGGGAATGTCTTTGCTTGTTTAATACTGTTGGATATTATGCAAACCTCCCTCAAAAAGAACTTCCCGATAAACATAAACTGCTGTGTTCCATTTAAGGGATTAGCTTAGCATGCTATGGAGGTGAGTCTGCCTGACTCCAGACTCTGATAGCAGCCACCACTAGCAAAGGCTGCTGCTGGGAGGGCGGCCAGGCTGGGCTGCTATATGTGGAATTAACTACTGAAGGGCTTCATGTAGAGGTGAAGCAGCCAGTGCGGCCAGATAGCTAAACTAGAGAAATATGTGTGGTCCTAGCGAAGGCAGTGTTTCTTGATTTGAACTTACTTCCCAGGACGGGAAATGCAGGACGCGACAGAACTTTTTAGAAGTGTTCACTCCAGTGCCATCACTAGACTGTTCATAAGACACAGCGCTCCGAGTCACGGAGAGAAAGGTCGCATGTTCTCACAGAGGCTCCAGGGTCACAGGAGGGCAGTGTGTAACCCAGTGTTAGCTGGATAAAGAGGATTTAGTGGATCATGCACTTAAAGGGTCAAAGGCTGGATGGAGCTTCCAGCATAGTGTGATTCTGGGCTGAAGTGACATCATCGAACTCATTCTCTCGCCATCTATCTTCTCCATGTTGACTCTTAAGTTCATCGTAACAGAGAGTGCGTGACCTCGGAGTAGGCTTTGGAAAGTCCTGATTCTGACTCAATTGTTTTAAATGAGCCCTGGGCCCAGGCCTCAAACCCTCCCTCCCTCCC